>JALBCR010001667.1:0-177905 GCA_030710515.1 Abscondita cerata | reverse complement strand
AAAAAACGGTAACTATGAAAACGCAACCAAGGAAAAAATTGTAACTAAGGAGAAACGGCAACTAAGGAAAAACTGTAAATAAAGCAAAACGGTAACCAAGGAAAACTAACTAAGGAGAAACGGTAATTAAGGAAAACGGTAACTAAGGAAAACGGTAAATAAAGGAAAAACGGTAACTAAGGAGAAACGGAAACTAAGGAAGAAAACTGTAAATAAAGCAAAAACGGTAACCAAGGAAAAACTAACTAAGGAAAAACTGTAAATAAAGCAAAAACCGTAACCAAGGAAAAACTAACTAAGGAGAAACGGTAACTAAGGAAAAACGAAAACCAAAGAAAAAATTGTAACTAAGGAGAAACGGCAACTAAGGAAAACTGTAAATAAAGCAAAACGGTAACCAAAAAAACTGTAACTAAAGGAAAAACGGTAACTAAGGAAAACGCAAACTAAGGAAAAATTGTAACTAAAGCAGAAACGGTAACTAAGGAAAACTGTAACTAAGGAGAAACGGTAATAAAGGAAAACGGTAACTAAGGAAAAACTGTAAATAAAGAAAAACGGTAAACTAAGGAAACGGTAACTAAGGAAAACTGTAAATAAAGCAAAACGGTAACCAAGGAAAAACTAACTAAGGAGAAACGGTAACTAAGGAAAAACGAAAACCAAGGAAAAATTGTAACTAAGGAGAAACGGCAACTAAGGAAAACTGTAACAAAGCAAAAACGGTAACCAAGGAAAACTAACTAAGGAGAAACGGTAACTAAGGAAAACTGTAAATAAAGAAAACGGTAACAAAGAAAACTGAAACTGGGGAAAATTAACTAAGGAAAAACGGTAACTAAGGAAACGGAAACCAAGGAAAAATTGTAACTAAGGAGAAACGGCAACTAAGGAAAAACTGTAAATAAAGCAAAAACGGTAACCATGGAAAAACTGTAACTAAAGAAAAAACGGCAACTAAGGAAAAACGCAAACCAAGGAAAAATTGTAACTAAGGAGAAACGGCAACTAAGGAAAAACTGTAAATAAAGCAAAAACGGTAACCAAGGAAAAACTAACTAAGGAGAAACGGTAACTAAGGAAAAACGGTAACTAAGGAGAAACTGTATATAAAGAAAAAACGGTAACTAAGGAAAAACTGTAAATAAAGGAAAACGGTAACCAAGGAAACGGTACCACTAAGGAAACTGTAGAGAAAGCAAAAACCGTAACTAAGGAAAAAACTAACTAAGGAGAATCGGTAAAACTAAGCGAAAAACGGAAACCAAGCAAAAATTGTAATTAAGGAGAAACGGCAACTAAGCGAAAACTGTAAATAAAGCAAAAACGGTAAACTAGCGAAAACTAACTAAGGAGAAATAGTAACTAATGAAAACTGTAACAAAGAAATTCGTTAACTGAAAAAGAAAACTGAAAAACTAAGGAAAATTAACTAAGGAGAAACGGAAACTAAGGAAAATGGAAACCAAGGAATAATTGAAATTAAGGAGAAACGGCAACTAAGGAAAACTGTAAATAAAGCAAAAACGGTAACCAAGAAAAACTAACTAAGGAGAAACTGTAAATTAAGGAAAACGGCAAATAAAGAAAATCGGAAACTAAGGAAACACTGTAACTAAGGAGAAACGGCAACTAAGCGAAAACTGTAAATAAAGCAAAAACGGTAACCAAGAAAAACTAACTAAGGAGAAATGGTAACTGAGCGAAAAACGGTAAATTAAGGCAGAAACTGTAACTAAAGAAAACGGCAACTAAAAAAACGGAAACCAAGAATAAATTGTACAAATCAGGAAAATCGGCAACTAAGGAAAACTGTAAATAAAGCAAAACGGTAACCAAGGAAAACCAATTCAAGGAGAATCGGTAACTAAGCTGAAAACGAGTAACTAAAGAAAAATTGTAACTAAGGAGAAAAACGGAAACTATGAAAAAATTGTAACTAAGGAAAAACGGTAACTAAGGAAAAACTGTAAATAAAGCAAAACGGTAAATCAAAGAAAAACTAACTAAGGAGAAACGGTAACTAAGGAAAACGGTAATTAAGGAAAACGGTAAATAAAGAAAAAACGGTGTAATCTATGAGAAACGGAAACCAAGAAAAATTGTAACTAAGGAGAAACGGTAACTAAGGAAAAACTGTAAATAAAGCAAAAACGGTAACCAAGGAAAAACTAACTAAGGAAAAACTGTAAATAAAGCAAAAACCGTAACCAAGGAAAAACTAACTAAGGAGAAACGGTAACTAAGGAAAAACGGTAACTAAGGAAAAACTGTAACTAAAGAAAAAACGGTAACTAAGGAAAACGGAAACCAAGGAAAAATTGTAACTAAGGAGAAACGGCAACTAAGGAAAAACTGTAAATAAAGCAAAAACGGTAACCAAGGAAAAACTAACTAAGGAGAAACGGTAACTAAGGAAAAACGAAAACCAAGGAAAAATTGTAACTAAGGAGAAACGGCAACTAAGGAAAAACTGTAAATAAAGCAAAAACGGTAACCAAGGAAAAACTAACTAAGGAGAAACGGTAACTAAGGAAAAACGGTAATTAAAGAAAAACTGTAATAAAGGAAAAACGGTAACTAAGGAAAACTGTAACTAAGGAAAACGGTAACCAAGGAAAACTAACTAAGGAAAACGGTAAATAAAGAAACCGTAACCAAGGAAAAACTAATTCAAGGAAAATTAAAATTAAGGAAACGGAAACCAAGGAAAATTGTAACTTAGGAGAAACGGCAACTAAGGAAAACTGTAACAAAGCAAAAACGGTAACCAAGGAAAACTAACTAAGGAGAAACGGTAACTAAGGAAAACTGTAACTAAAGAAAAACGGTAACAAAAACGGAAACCAAGGAAAATTGTAACTAAGGAGAAACGGCAACCGGGAAAACTGTAATAAAGCAAAACGGTAACCAAGGAAAACTAACTAAGGAGAAACGGTAACTAAAAAACGGTAAGGAAAAACGGTATATAAAGAAAAACGGTAACTGGCGAAAAACTGTAAACAAAGTAAAAACGGTAACCAAGGAAAAACTAACTAAGGAGAACGGTAACTAAGGAAAACTGTAAAAACGCAAAACGGTAACTAAGGAAAACTAACAAGGAGAAACGGTAACTAAGGAAAACGGTAACTAAGGAAAAACGGTAATAAAGAAAAACAACTAAGGAAAAACTGTAACAAAGCAAAAACGGTAACAAAAAAAAACTAAGGAAAACGGTAACAAAGAAAACCGTAACCGGAAAACTAACTAAGAAAAACGGTAACTAAGGAAAAACGGAAACCAAGGAAAATTGTAACTAAGGAGAAACGGCAACTAAGGAAAACTGTAAATAAAGCAAAAACGGTAACCAAGGAAAACTAACTAAGGAGAAACGGTAACTAAGGAAAACGGTAACTAAGGAAAACGGTAACTAAAAAAAAACGGTAACCAGGAAAATTGTAACTAGGAAAACGGCAACCGGAAAAACTGTAACTAAAAAAATGTAAATAAAGAAAACGGTAACTAAGGAAAACTAATAAGGAAAAACGGTAAACTAAGGAAAACGAAAAACCAAGAAAAAAATGTAACTGGGAGAAACGGCAACTAAGGAAAACTGTAAATAAAGCAAAAACGGTAACCAAGGAAAACTAACTAAGGAGAAACGGTAACTAAGGAAAACTGTAACTAAGAAAACTGTAAATAAAGAAAAACGGTAACTAAGGAGAAACGGAACCAAAATTGTAACTAGAGAAACGGCAACTAAGGAAAACTGTAAATAAAGCAAAACGGTAACCAAGGAAAACTAACTAAGGAAAACTGTAAATAAAGAAAAACTGTAACCAAAGAAAAACTAAATTAAGGAAAAACGGTAACTAAGGAAAAACGGTAACTAAGGCAAACGGTAACTAAGGAAAACTGTAACTAAAGAAAAAACGGTAACTAAGGAAAACGGAAACCAAGGAAAATTGTAACTAAGGAGAAACGGCAACTAGGAAAACTGTAAATAAAAACGGTAACCAAAGAAAAACTAACTAAGGAGAAACGGTAATAAGGAAAACGGTAACTAAGGAAAAACGTAAATAAAGAAAAACGGTAACTAAAAAACGGAAACAAAGAAAATTGTAACTAAGGAGAAACGGCAACCAAGGAAAACTGTAACAAAGCAAAACGGTAACCAAGGAAAAACTAACTAAGGAGAAACGGTAACTAAGGAAAACTGTAACTAAAGAAAACGGTAATAAAAAAACAACCAAGGAAAATTGTAACAAGGAGAAACGGCAACTAAGGAAACTGTAACAAAGCAAAACGGTAACCAAGGAAACTAACTAAGGAGAAACGGTAACTAAGGAAAACTGTAACTAAAGAAAACAACTAAAGAAAACGGAAACTAAGGAAAAATGTAACTAAGGAGAAACGGTAACTAAGGAAAACGGAAACCAAGGAAAAATTGTAACTAAGGAGAAACGGCAACTAGGAAAACTGTAAATAAAACAAAACCGTAACCAAGGAAAACTAACTAAGGAGAAACGGTAACTATGAAAACGGTAACTAAGGAAAACTGTAACTAAAGAAAAACGGTAACTAAGGAAAACGGTAACCAAAAAAAATTGTAACTAAGGAAAACGGCAACCAGGAAAAACTGTAAATAAAGCAAAAACCGTAACCAAGAAAAAACTAACTAAGGAGAAACGGTAACTAAGGAAAAACGGTAACTAAGGAAAACTGTAACTAAAGAAAAAACGGTAACTAAGGAAAACGGAAACCAAGGAAAAATTGTAACTAAGGAGAAACGGCAACTAATGAAAAACTGTAAATAAAGCAAAAACGGTAACCAAGGAAAAACTAACTAAGGAGAAACGGTAACTAAGGAAAACTGTAACTAAAGAAAAAACGGTAACTAAGGAAAAACGGAAACCAAGGAAAAATTGTAACTAAGGAGAAACGGCAACTAAGGAAAAACTGTAAATAAAGCAAAAACGGTAACCAAGGAAAAACTAACTAAGGAGAAACGGTAACTAAGGAAAAACGGTAACTAAGGCAAAACTGTAAATAAAGAAAAACGGTAACTAAGGAGAACGGAAACCAAGGAAAAATGTGTAACTAAGGAGAAACGGTAACTAAGGAAAATCTGAAAGGTAAGTAAAAAAACGGTAACCAAGGAAACTAACTAAGGAAAAACTGTAAATAAAGCAAAAACCGTAACCAAGGAAAAACTAACTAAGGAGAAACGGTAACTAAGGAAAAACGGTAACTAAGGCAAAACTGTAACTAAAGAAAAAACGGTAACTAAGGAAAAACGGAAACCAAGGAAAAATTGTAACTAAGGAGAAACGGCAACTAAGGAAAACCTGTAAATAAAGCAAAAACCGTAACCAAGGAAAAACTAACTAAGGAGAAACGGTAACTAAGGAAAAACGGTAACTAAGGCAAAACTGTAACTAAAGAAAAAACGGTAACTAAGGAAAAACGGAAACCAAGGAAAAATTGTAACTATGAGAAACGGCAACTAAGGAAAACACAAAGCAAAAACGGTAACCATGGAAAACTAACTAAGGAGAAACGGTAACTAAGGAAAACTGTAACTAAAGAAAACGGTAACTAAAAAAAACAAACCAAGGAAAATTGTAATAAGGAGAAACGGCAACTAAGGAAAAACTAAATAAAGCAAAAAACAAACCAAAGAAAACTAACTAAGGAGAAACGGTAACTAAGGAAAACTGTAACTAAGGAAAAACGGTAAAAAAAAACGGTAACTAAGGAAAACTGTAAATAAAGGAAAAACGGTAACCAAAAAAAACTAACTAAGGAAAACTGTAAATAAAGCAAAACGGTAACTAAGGAAAACTAACTAAAGAAAAACGGTAACTAGGAAAAAACGGAAACCAAGGAAAATTGTAACTAAGGAGAAACGGCAACCGAAGGAAAAACTGTAACAAAGCAAAAACGGTAACCAAGGAAAAACAATAACTAAGGAGAAACGGTAACTAAGAAAAACTGTAACTAAAGAAAAACGGTAACTAAGGAAAAACGGAAACCAAGAAAAAATTGTAACTAAGGAGAAACGGCAACTAAGGAAAACTGTAATAAAGCAAAACGGTAACCAAGGAAAAACTAACTAAGGAGAAACGGTAACTAAGGAAAAACGGTAACTAAGGAAAAACTGTAAATAAAGAAAAAACGGTAACTAAGGAAAACTAACTAAGGAAAACTGTAATAAAGCAAAACGGTAACCAAGGAAAAACTAACTAAGGAGAAACGGTAACTAAGGAAAAACGAAAACCAAGGAAAAATTGTAACTAAGGAGAAACGGCAACTAAGGAAAAACTGTAAATAAAGCAAAAACGGTAACCATGGAAAAACCTAACTAAGAGAAACGGTAACTAAGGAAAACTGTAACTAAAGAAAAACGGTAACTAAGGAAAACGGAAACCAAGGAAAATTGTAACTAAGGAGAAACGGCAACTAAGGAAAACTGTAAATAAAGCAAAACGGTAACCAAAGAAAACTAACTAAGGAGAAACGGTAACTAAGGAAAAACTGTAAACTAAGGAAAAACTATAAAAGAAAAACGGTAAATTGGGCGAAAAACTGTAAATAAAGGAAAAACGGTAACTAAGGAAAACTAACTAAGGAAAACCTAAATAAAGCAAAACGGTAACCGGAAAAACTAACTAAGGAGAAACGGTAACTAAGGAAAACGGAAACCAAGGAAAATTGTAACTAAGGAGAAACGGCAACTAAGGAAAACTGTAATAAAGCAAAAACGGTAACCAAGGAAAACTGAACTAAGGAGAAACGGTAACTAAGGAAAACTGTAACTAAAGAAAAACGGTAATAAAGAAAACGGTAACTAAGGAAAACTGTAACTAAAGCAAAAACGGTAACTAAGGAAAACTAACTAAGGAAAAACGGTAACAAAGAAACGGTAACTAAGGAAAACTAACTAAGGAAAAACGGTAACTAAGGAAAAAACGGAAACCAAGGAAAATTGTAACTAAGGAGAAACGGCAACTAAGGAAAAACTGTAAATAAAGCAAAACGGTAACCAAGGAAACTAACTAAGGAGAAACGGTAACTAAGGAAAAACTGTAACTAAAGAAAAACGGTAACTAAGGAAAACGGAAACCAAGGAAAATTGTAACTAAGGAGAAACGGCAACTAAGGAAAATGTAAATAAAGCAAAAACGGTAACCAAGGAAAACTAACTAAGGAGAAACGGTAACTAAGGAAAAACGGTAACTAAGGAAAAACGGTAACTAAAGAAAACGGTAACTAGGAAAACTGTAAATAAAGCAAAAAACGGTAACTAAGGAAAACTAACTAAGGAAAACTGTAAATAAAGCAAAACGGTAACTAAGGAAAATGTAACTAAGGAGAAACGGTAACTATGGAAAACGGAAACCAAGGAAAAATTGTAACTAAGGAGAAACGGCAACTAGGCGAAAAACTGTAAATAAAGCAAAAACGGTAACCAAGAAAACCCTAACTAAGGAGAAACGGTAACTAAGGAAAACGGTAACTAAGGAAAACTGTAACTAAAGAAAACGGTAACTAAGGAAAAACGTAATAAAGCAAAACGGTAACTAAGGAAAAACTAACTAAGGAAAACTGTAAATAAAGAAAACGGTAACTAAGGAAAACTAACTAAGGAGAAAACGGTAACTAAAGAAAACGGTAACATGAAAACGGAAACTAAGGAAAAATTGTAACTAAGGAGAAACGGTAACTAAGGAAAACTGTAACAAAGCAAAACGGTAACCAAGGAAAACACTAACTAAGAGAAAACGGTAACTAAGGAAAGGTAACTAAGGAAAACTGTAACTAAAGAAAAACGGTAACTAAGAAAAACGGAAACCAAGAAAAATTGTAACTAAGGAGAAACGGCAACTAAGGAAAACTGTAACAAAGCAAAACGGTAACCAAGGAAAACTAACTAAGGAGAAACGGTAACTAAGGAAAACTGTAACTAAAGAAAAACGGTAACTAAGGAAAAACGGAAACCAAGGAAAATTGTAACTAAGGAGAAACGGCAACTAAGGAAAACTGTAAATAAAGCAAAAACGGTAACCAAAGAAAACTAACTAAGGAGAAACGGTAACTAAGAAAAACGGTAACTAAGGAAAAACGGTAACTAAAGAAAAACGGTAACTAAGGAAAACTGTAACTAAAGCAAAAACGGTAACCAAGGAAAAACTAACTAAGGAAAAACTGTAAATAAAGCAAAAACCGTAACCAAGGAAAAACTAACTAAGGAGAAACGGTAACTAAGGAAAACTGTAACTAAAGAAAAACGGTAACTAAGGAAAAACGGAAACCAAGGAAAAATTGTAACTAAGGAGAAACGGCAACTAAGGAAAAACTGTAAATAAAGCAAAACGGTAACTAGGAAAAACTAACTAAGGAGAAATCGGTAACTAAGGAAAACGGTAACTAAAGAAAACGGTAACTAAAGAAAACGGTAACTAAGGAAAACTGTAACTAAGCAAAAACGGTAAACTAAGGAAAAACGGTAACTAAGGAAAAACGGTAACTAAAGCAAAACGGTAACTAAGGAAAACTGTAACTAAGGAAAAACGGTAACTAAGGAAAACGGAAACCAAGGAAAAATTGTAACTAAGGAGAAACGGCAACTAAGGAAAACTGTAAATAAAGCAAAACGGTAACCAAGGAAAACTAACTAAGGAGAAACGGTAACTAAGGAAAACGGTAACTAAAGAAAAACGGTAACTAAAGAAAACGGTAACTAAGGAAAACTGTAACTAAGCAAAACGGTAACTAAGGAAAACTAACTAAGGAAACGGTAACTAAAGGAAAACGGTAACTAAGGAAAACTAACTAAGGAAAAACGGTAACTAAGGAAAACGGAAACCAAGGAAAATTGTAACTAAGGAGAAACGGCAACTAAGGAAAACTGTAAATAAAGCAAAAACGGTAAACCAAGGAAAACTAACTAAGGAGAAACGGTAACTAAGGAAAACTGTAACTAAAGAAAAACGGTAACTGGCGAAAACGGACAAACAAGAAAAATTGTAACTAAGGAGAAACGGAACAACTAAGGAAAAACTGTAAATAAAGTAAAAACGGTAACCAAGGAAAAATAACTGGGGAAAAGGGTAGCAAGGAGAAACTGCAACACAAAGAAAAACAGGTAACTAAAAAAAAACAGGCAAAGAAAAGTGTAACTACAAGAAAAAAAGCGGCAACTAAGGGAGAAAACTGTAAATAAAGCAGGAAACGGTAACTAAGGAGAAAAGCTAACTAAGGAGAAACGGTGAAGCTAAGGAAAAGCGGTAACTAGGAAAAAACTGTAACAAGGAGAAAATGTAAACAAGAAAAAAATGTAACAAGAAGCGGAAACCAAGGAAAAGAAAACTGTAAATAAGGCAGAAAGCGGTAACCAAGGAAAACTGTAAACACAAGCAAAAAACGGTAACCAAGGAAAACTGCAACTAAGGAAAAAACGGTAACTAAGGAGGAAAACGGTAACCAAGGAAAAACTGTAACTAAAGAAAACGGCAACCAAGGAGAAAACTGTAAAATAAAAGCAAAAACGGTGAAGCCAAGGAAAAACTAACTAAGGAAAAACGGTAACAAAGAAAACGCTAACTAAGGAAAACGGTAACTAAGGAAAAACGGTAACCAAGGAAAAACGGAAACCAAGGAAAATTGTAACTAAGGAGAAACGGCAACTAAGGAAAAACTGTAAATAAAGGCAAAAACGGTAACCAAGGAAAACTAACAAGGAGAAACGTTAACTAAGGAAAAGGTAACTGTAAAGAAAAACTGTAACAAAAAAAAACGGTAACTAAGAAAAAACGGAAACCAAGAAAAATTGGAACAAGGAGAAACGGCAACTAAGGAAAAACTGTAAATAAAAGCAAAAGCGGTAAACCAAGGAAAAACTAACTAGGGAGAAACGGTAACTTCAAGGAAAACTGCAAGCAAAAGAAAAAACGGTAACTAAGGAAAACGGAAACCAAGGAAAATTGGCCGGCTAAGGAGAAAACGGCAACTAAGGAGAAGAACTGGAAGCAAAGCAAAACGGTAACCAAAGAAAAGCCAACTAAGGAGAAACGGTAACTAAGGAAAAACGTAACTAAGGAAAACGGTAAAAAGAAAAACGGTAACAAGGAAAAAGTGTAACTAAAGCAAAAACGGCAAACTAGAAAGGAAAAACGTAAAGCTAAGCAAAAACTGTAACCAAAAAAAACAAAAACGGAGGAAAAACTAACTAAGGAGAAACGGTAACTAAGGAAAAACTGTAACTAAAGCAAAAACGGTAACCAAGGAAAACGGAAGCAAGGAGAAAGGTGTAACTAGGGAGAAACGGCAACTAAAAAACTGTAAATAAAGAAAAACGATGAAACTAAGGAAAACGGTAACTAAGGAGAAACGGCAACTAAGGAAAACTGTAAAAAAGCAAAAACGGTAACTAAGGAAAAACTAACCTAAGGAGAAACGGTAACTAAGGAAAAACTGTAACTAAAAAAACGGTAACAAGGAAAACGGAAACCAAGGAAAAATTGTAACTAAGGAGAAAGCGGCAACTAAGGAAAACTGTAAATAAAGCAAAAAACGGTAACCAAAGGAAAATAACGAAGGAGAAACGGTAACTAAGGAAAACTGCAGCACAAGAAAGAAAAAACGGTAACAAGGAAACGGAAACCAAGGAAAAATTGTAACTAAGGAGAAACGGCAACTAAGAAAACTGTAAATAAAGCAAAAACGGTAACCAAGGAAAACCAAGGCGGCAAGGAGGGAAACGGTAACTAAGGAAAAACTGTAACTAAGGAAAAAACGGTAACACAGGAAACAACTAAGGACTGTAACCAAAGCAAAAAGTGTAACTGGGAAAAACGCAACTAAGGAAAAACTGTAAATAAAAGCAAAACGGTAACAAGGAAAAACGTAACAAAGAAAAACGGTAACTAAGGAAAAACAGTAACCAAGGAAAAACTGTAACTAAGAAAAACGGTAACTAAGGAAAAACTGTAAATAAAGCAAAACGGTAACCAGGGAAAACTAACTAAGGAGAAACGGTAACGGAAAAACGGTAACTAAGGAAAACTGTAACAAGAAAACGGCAACTAGGGAAAAGCTGTAAATAAAGCAAAAAACGGTAACTAAGGAAAAACGTAACTCAGGAAAACGCGGTAAGGGAAAGCGTAGCGAACAAGAAAAAGCGGTAGCACAAGGAAAACTCAACCAAGGAGAAACGGTAACAAGAAAAACGCAAACAAGGAAAAAGTGTAACTAAGGAGAAGCGGCAACTAAGGAAAAACTGTAAATAAAGCAAAACGGTAAATCAAGGAAAACGTAACTAAGGAAAACGGTAACCAAGGAAAAACGGTAACTAAGGAAAAACGGTAACTAAAGAAAAAACGGTAACTAAAGAACAAACGGTAACCAAGGAAAAATTGTAACTGGGAAAACGGCAACTAAGGAAAACTGTAAATAAAGCAAAACGGTAACCAAGGAAAAACAAGCAAGGAGAAACGGTAACTAAAGGAAAACTGTAACTAAGGAAAAACGGTAACTAAGGAAAAACGGAAACTAAGGAAAAATTGTAACCAAGGAGAAACGGCAACTCAAGGAAGAGCTGCGTAAATAAAGCAAAAACGGTAACCAAAGAAAAACCAACTGGGGAGAAACGGTAACAGGGAAAAACGGTAACTAAAGAGAAAAACTAGTATATAAAGAAAAAAAACGGAAACCTAAGAAAAACTGTAACTAAGCAAAAACGGTAACCAAGGAAAAACCTAAATCAGGAAAAACTGTAACATAAAGCAAAAACGGTAACTGGGAAAACTGTAACTAAAGAGAAAACGGTAACAGGAAAACGGAAACCAAGGAAAAATTGTAACGAGGAGAAACGGCAACTAAGGAAAAACTGTAAATAAAGCAAAACGGTAACCAAGGAAAACTAACTAAGGAGAAACGGTAACTAAGGAAAACTGTACACTAAGAAAACGGTAACTAAGGAAAACGGAAACCAAGGAAAAACTGTAACTGGGAGAAACGGCAACTAAGGAAAAACGGTAAATAAAGCAAAACGGTAACCAAGGAAAAACTAACAAGGAGAAACGGTAACTGGGAAAAACTGTAACTAAAGAAAAAACGGTAACTAAGGAAAAACGGAAACCAAGGAAAAATTGTAACAAGGAGCAACGGCAACTAAGAAAAACGTAAATAAAGCAAAAACGGTAACCAAAGAAAAACTAACTCGGGAGAAACGGTAACTAAGGAAAACTGTAACTAAAGAAAAGCGGTAACGGCAAGCAGGCCAGGAAAAACTGGTAACTAAGGAAACGGCAACTGTAAGGAAAACGGTAACTAAAGCAAAACGGTAACAAAAGAAAAGCAACAAGGGAAACGGTAACTAGGAAAAACTGTAACTAAAGAAAAACGGTAACTGAAGGAAAAAACGGAAACCAAGGAAAAATTGTAACTAATGGGAGAAACGGCAACTAAGGAAAACTGTAAATAAAGCAAAACGTTAAACCAAGGAAAAACGCTAAGGAGAAACGGTAACTAAGGAAAAACTGTGGCAAAACTACAAGAAAACGGTAACTAAGGAAAACGGAAACCAAGGAAAAGGATGTAACTAAGGAGAAACGGCAACTAAGGAAACGTAAATAAAGCAAAAACGGTAACCAAGAAAAACTAACTGGGAGAAACGGTAACTGAAGGGAAAACTGTAACTAAGGAAAAACGGTAACTTAAACAAAAAAGCAAAACGGTAACTCCAGGAAAAATGTAACTAAGGAAAAACGGCAACTAAGAAAAAACAACTAAAGTTTCTCAGGATGGAAAAACTGTAAATAAAGCAAAAACGGTAACCAAGGAAAAAACGCAAGGAGAAACGGTAACTAAGGAAAACGGTAACTAAGGAAAAACTGTAAAGAAGAAACGGTAACTAAGGAAAACTGTAAATAAAAGAAAAACGGTGGGCAAAGAAAAACTCAAGGAAAACTGCAAAGGAAAACGGTAACCAAGGAAAAACCAACTAAGGGAAAACGGTAACTAGGGAAAACGGAAACCAAGGAAAAATTGTAACTAAGGAGAACGGCAACTAAGACAACTGTAAAGCAAAAACGGTAACCAAGGAAAACTAACTAAGGAGAAACGGTAACTAAGGAAAATTGTAAGCTAAAGAAAAACGGTAACTAAGGAAAACGGAAACCAAGGAAAAAGTGTAACTAAGGAGAAACGGCAACTAAGGAAAACTGTAAATAAAGCAAAAAAAACGGAACCAAGGAAAAAACTAACTAAGGAGAAACGGTAACTAAGGAAAACTGTAACTAAAAGAAAAACGGTAACTAAAGAAGAAAAGCGGAAACCAAGGAAAACTGTAACTAAGGAAAAACGGCAACCAAGGAAAACGTAAATAAGGAAAACCAAAAAAAGAAACGGTAACTAAGGAAAAACAAACTAAGGAAAAACGGTAACTAAGGAAAACTGCCAACTAAGGAAAATGTAACTAAGGAGAAACGGCAACTAAGGACAAAGGGCAAACCAAAGAAAAAATGGTAACCTGGGAAAACTAACCAAGGAGAAACTGTAAATAAAGGAAAAACGGTAACTAAGGAAAAACGGTAACAAAGAAAACGGTAACTAAGGAAAACGTAACTAAGGAAAAACGGTAACTAAGGAAAAACGTAATAAGGAAAAACGGTAACTAAAGCAAAACGGTAACCAAGGAAAAACAGGAGAAACGGTAACTAAGGAAAACGCAAACCAAGGAAAAATTGTAACTGGGAGAAGCGGCAACTAAGGAAAAACTGTAAATAAAGCAAAAACGGTAACCAAGGAAAAACCAACTAAGGAGAAACGGTAACTGGGAAAAACTGTAACTAAGAAAAAAAAGGAAACGGTAACTAAGGAAAAACGGAAACCAAGGAAAAATTGTCAACTACAAGGAGAAACGGCAACTAAGGAAAGCAACTGTAAATAAAGCAAAACGGTAAACTAAGAAGGGAAACTAACTAAGGAGAAACGGTAACAGGAAGCTAAATGAACGTAACTAAGGAGAAAACGGGAACAAAGAAAAACGGTAACTAAGGAAAACTGTAACTAAAGCAAAACGGTAACGGAACCAAGGAAAAATGGTAACTGG
The DNA here is from genome assembly GCA_030710515.1 of Abscondita cerata. Taxonomy (NCBI): domain Eukaryota; kingdom Metazoa; phylum Arthropoda; class Insecta; order Coleoptera; family Lampyridae; genus Abscondita; species Abscondita cerata. The sequence continues at coordinate 163,810 of JALBCR010001667.1, read as the reverse complement.
GGAGAAACGGCAACTAAGGAAAACTGTAAATAAAGCAAAAACTGGCAAAACAATGAAAAACCAGTAACTAGGAGAAACGGTAACTAAGGAAAAACGTAACTAAAGAGAAAAAACGGTAACTAAAGAAAAGCGGAAACCAAGGAAAAAGGGTGCAACAAAGGAGAAGCGGCAACTGAAGGAAAACTGTAAAAAGCAAAACGGTAAAACCAAGGAAAACCAACTAGGAGAAACGGTAGCCTAAGGAAAAAACTGTAGCGGCTAAAGAAAACAGCGGTAACCAAGGAAAACGGAAACCAAGGAAAAATTGTAACTAAGGAGAAACGGCAACTAAGGAAAACTGTAAATAAAGCAAAAACGGTAACCAAGAAAAACTAACGTAACTGGGAGGAGAAACGGTAACTAAGGAAAACGGTAACTAAAGAAAAACGGTAACAAGGAAAAACAGGACCAAGGAAAAGTGTAACAGGAGAAACGGCAACTAAGGAAAAACTGTAAACCAAAGGCAAGGGACGGTAACAAAGGAAAATAACGAAGGAGAAACGGTAACTAAGGAAAGCGGTAACGAAGGAAAAACGGTAACTAAAGAAAACGCAAACAGGAAAACTGTAACGAAGAAAACAACGGTAACTAAGGAAAACGTAAACTAAGAACAAACAGTAACTAAAGAAAAAACGGTAACTAAGGAAAACGTAACTAAAGGAAAAACGGCAGACTAAGGAAAACGGTAAGGCGAAAACTAAATAACAGGAAAAACGGTAACTAAGGAAAAAGTAAATAAGGCAAAAACGGGCATGAAGCCAAGGCAAAAACGAAACAAAGGAAAAATGTAACTAAGGCAAAAACGGCCAACCAAGGAAAAAGCTGTAAACGAAAGCAAAACGGTAACCAAGGGAAAACTGGCGGCAACTAAGGAAAACGGTAAGCAAAGGAAAACGGTAACTAAAGAAAACTGTCAATGAAGAAGAAACGGTAACGCAAGGAAAAAACTGTAAATAAAGAAAACGGTAACAAGGAAAACTAACTAAGGAAAAAACTGTAAATAAAGAAAAACGGTAACTAAGGAAAAACCAACTAAGGAGAAACGGTAACTAAGGAAAACGGAAACCAAGGAAAAATTGTAACTAAGGAGAAAACGTAACTAAGGAAAACTGTAACCAAAGAAAAACGGTAACTAAGGAAAAACTAAGTAAAAAAGCAAACTAAGGAAAACGGTAACTACAGGAAAAAACGGTAACTAAAGAAAACGGTAACCAAGGAAAAACTAACTCAGGAGAAACGGTAACTAAGGAAAACTGTAACTAAAGAAAACGGTAACTAAGGAAAAACGGAAACCAAGGAAAAATTGTAACTAAGGAGAAACGGCAACTAAGGAAAAACTGTAAATAAAGCAAAACGGTAACCTAGGAAAAAACTAACTAAGGAGAAACGGTAACTAAGGAAAAACTGTAACTAAGGAAAAAACAGTAACAAAGAAAAACGGTAACCAAGGAAAAATTGCAACGACAAGGAAAAACGGCAACAAGGAAAAACGGTAAATAAGGAAAAACGGTAACCAGAAAAGTGTCGGGAGAAACGGTAGCTAAGGAAAAACGGTGCAAAAAGCGGTGGAAAAACGGCAACGGGAAAAGCGAACGGGCAGCAACGGAAACGTCGCGCAAAAGGGGCATAACTGAAACTGTAACTAAGGAGAAAAAAACGGCAACTAGAGAAAAAACTGTAAATAAAGCAAAAACGGTAACCAAGGAAAACGAACGGTAACTGAAAACGGGAACCAAGGAAAACTGTAACTGGAAGAAAAACGGTAACTAAAAAAGGGAAACCAAGGAAAAACTGTAACTAAGGAAGAACACGGAAACAAGAGAAAACGTAACTAAAGCAAAACGGTAACCAAGGAAAACGGTAACTAAGGAGAAACGGTAACTGGGAAAAGGTAACAAGGAAAAATTGTAACTAGAGAAGAAACGGCAACTAAGGAAAACTGTAAATAAAGAAAAACGGTAACAAGGAAAACTAACTGGAGGGCAGGAAAACGGTAGGGAAGTAAAGAAAAACGGTAACTAAGGAACAAACTAGGACGAAGGAGAAACGGTAACAAGAAAAACGGAAACAAGGAAAAAATTGTAACTAAGGAGAAACGGCAACTAAGGAAAAACTGTAAACAAAGCAAAAACGGTAACCAAGGAAAAACTAACTAAGGAGAAACGGTAACTAAGGAAAAACGGTAACTAAGGAAAAACTGTATATAAAGAAAAAACGGTAACTAAGGAAAAACTGTAAATAAAGCAAAACCGTAACCGGGGAAAAACTAACTAAGGAAAAACGGTAAAGAAAGAAGGAAACGGTAACTAAGGAAAAACTGTAACCAAGGAGAAACGGTAACTAAGGAAAACGGAAACCAAGGAAAATTGTAACTAAGGAGAAACGGCAACTAAGGAAAACTGTAAATAAAGCAAAACCGTAACCGGAAAAACCAACCAAGGAGGAAACGGTAACTAAGGAAAACGGTAACTAAGGAGAAACTGTAACAAAGAAAAACGGTAACTAAGAAAAACGGTAACTAAGAAAAAAAAAAAAAAAAGGAAAAATTGTAACTAAGGAGAAACGGCAACCTGGGGAAAACTGTAAATAAAGCAAAACGGTAACCAAAGAAAACACTAACTAAGGAGAAACGGTAACTAAGGAAAACTGTAACTAAAGAAAAAACGGTAACTAAGGAAAAACGGGAAACCAAGGAAAAATTGTAACTAAGGAGAAACGGCAACTAAGGAAAACTGTAAATAAAGCAAAAACGGTAACCAAAGAAAAACTAACTAAGGAGAAACGGTAACTAAGGGAAAACGGTAACTAAGGAAAAACTGTAACTAAAGAAAAACGGTAACTAAGGAAAACTGTAACTAAGCAAAAACGGTAACTAAGGAAAAACCCTAACTAAGGAAAAACTAACTAAAGAAAAACGGTAACCAAGGAAAAACTCTAACTAAGGAGGAAACGGTAACTAAGGAAAACTGTAACAGCAAAACGTAACTAAGGAAAAACTTAACTAAGGAGAAACGGTAACTAAGGAAAACTGTAACTAAAAAAACGGTAACTAAGGAAAACGGAAACCAAGGAAAATTGTAACTAAGGAGAAAACGGCAACTAAGAAAAACTGTAATATAAAGCAAAACGGTAACCAAGGAAAAACTAACTAAGGAGAAACGGTAACTAAGGAAAAACTGTAACTAAAAAAAACGGTAACTAAGGAAAACGGAAACCAAGGAAAAATTGTAACTAAGGAGAAACGGCAACTAAGGAAAACTGTAAATAAAGCAAAAACGGTAACCAAGGAAAACTAACTAAGGAGAAACGGTAACTAAGGAAAAACTGTAACTAAAAAAAACGGTAACTAAGGAAAACGGAAACCAAGGAAAAATTGTAACTAAGGAGAAACGGCAACTAAGGAAAACTGTAAATAAAGCAAAAACGGTAACCAAGGAAAAACTAACTAAGGAGAAACGGTAACTAGGAAAACTGTAACTAAAGAAAAACGGTAATAAAGAAAAACGGTAACTAAGGAAAAACGGTAACTAAGGAAAAAACGGTAACTAAGGAAAACTAACTAAGGAAAACTGTAAATAAAGCAAACGGTAACCAAAAAAACTAACTAAGGAAAAACGGTAACTAAGGAAAAACGGAAACCAAGGAAAAATTGTAACTAAGGAGAAACGGCAACTAAGGAAAACTGTAAATAAAGCAAAACGGTAACCAAGGAAAACTAACTAAGGAGAAACGGTAACTAAGGAAAAACTGTAACTAAAGAAAAACGGTAATAAAGAAAACGGTAACTAAGGAAAAACTGTAATAAAGGAAAACGGTAACTAAGGAAAAACTGTAACTAAGGAAAACGGTAACTAAAGAAAAACGGTAACTAAGGAAAACGGTAACTAAGGAAAAACGGTAACTAAGGAAAACGGAAACCAAGGAAAAATTGTAACTAAGGAGAAACGGCAACTAAGGAAAACTGTAAATAAAGCAAAAACGGTAACCAAGGAAAAACTAACTAAGGAGAAACGGTAACTAAGGAAAACGGTAACTAAGGAAAAACTGTAACTAAAGAAAACGGTAACTAAGAAAAACGGAAACCAAGGAAAAATTGTAACTAAGGAGAAACGGCAACTGGGAAAACTGTAAATAAAGCAAAACGGTAACCAAGGAAAACTAACTAAGGAGAAACGGTAACTAAGGAAAAACTGTAACTAAAGAAAAACGGTAACTAAGGAAAACGGAAACCAAGGAAAATTGTAACTAAGGAGAAACGGCAACTAAGGAAAACTGTAAATAAAGCAAAACGGTAACCTCAAAGAAAACTAACTAAGGAGAAACGGTAACTAAGAAAAACTGTAACTAAGGAAAACGGTAACTAAAGAAAAAAGCGGTAACTAAGGAAAAACTAAATAAAGGAAAAACGGTAACTAAGGAAAAACTGTAACTAGGAAAAACTGTAACAAAGAAAAAACGGTAACTAAGGAAAAAACTAACTAAGGAGAAACGGTAACTAAGGAAAACGGAAACCAAGGAAAAATTGTAACTAAGGAGAAACGGCACCTAAGAAAAAACTGTAAAAGCAAAAACGGTAACCAAGGAAAAACTAACTAAGGAGAAACGGTAACTAAGGAAAAACTGTAACTAAAAAAACGGTAACTAAAAAACGGAAACCAAGGAAAATTGTAACTAAGGAGAAACGGCAACTAAGGAAAACTGTAAATAAAGCAAAAACGGTAACCAAGGAAAACTAACTAAGGAGAAACGGTAACTAAGGAAAAACTGTAACTAAAGAAAAACGGTAACTAAGGAAAACGGAAACCAAGGAAAAATTGTAACTAAGGAGAAACGGCAACTAAGGAAAACTGTAAATAAAGCAAAAACGGTAACCAAAGAAAACTAACTAAGGAGAAACGGTAACTAAGGAAAAACGGTAACTAAAGAAAACGGTAACTAAAGAAAACGGTAACTAAGAAAACTGTAAATAAAGGAAAAACGGAACTAAGGAAAACTAACTAAAGAAAACTGTAAATAAAGCAAAACGGTAACCAAGGAAAAACTAACTAAGGAAAAACGGTAACTAAGGAAAACGGAAACCGCTGGAAAATTGTAACTAAGGAGAAACGGCAACTAAGGAAAAACTGTAACAAAGCAAAACGGTAACCAAAGAAAACTAACTAAGGAGAAACGGTAACTATGAAAACTGTAACTAAAGAAAAAACGGTAACTAAGGAAAACGGAAACCAAGGAAAAAATTGTAACTAAGGAGAAACGGCAACTAAGGAAAACTGTAAATAAAGCAAAACGGTAACCAAGGAAAAACTAACTAAGGAGAAACGGTAACTAAGGAAAAACGGTAACTAAGGAAAAACTGTAAATAAAGAAAAACGGTAACTAAGGAAAACTCGAACTAAAGGAAAACGGTAACTAAGGGAAAACTAACTAAGGGAAAACTGTAAATAAAGCAAAACGGTAACTAAGGAAAACTAACTAAGGAAAAACGGTAACTAAAAAAAACGGAAACCAAGGAAAAATTGTAACTAAGGAGAAACGGCAACTAAGGAAAACTGTAAATAAAGCAAAACGGTAAACCAAAGAAAAACCCTAACTAAGGAGAAACGGTAACTAAGGAAAACTGTAACTAAGGAAAAACGGTAACTAAAGAAAAACGGTAACTAAGGAAAAAACTGTAAATAAAGGAAAAACGGTAACCAAGGAAAACACTAACTAAGGAAAACGGTAACTAAAGGAAAAACGGTAACCAAGGAAAATTGTAACTAAAGAAAAACGGTAACTAATGAAAACGGAAACCAAGGAAAATTGTAACTAAGGAGAAACGGCAACTAAGGAAAACTGTAAAATTAAAGCAAAAACGGTAACCAAGGAAAACTAACTAAGGAGAAACGGTAACTAAGGAAAACGGTAACTAAGGAAAAACGGTAATAAAGAAAAACGGAAACTAAGGAAAACTGTAACAAAGGAAAACGGTAACTAAGGAAAACTAACTAAGGAAAACTGTAAATAAAGGAAAACGGTAACTAAGGAAAACTAACTAAAGAAAAACGGTAACTAAGGAAAACGGAAACCAAGGAAAAATTGTAACTAAGGAGAAACGGCAACTAAGGAAAACTGTAAATAAAGCAAAACGGTAACCAAGGAAAACTAACTAAGGAGAAACGGTAACTAAGGAAAACTGTAACTAAAGAAAAACGGTAACTAAGAAAAACGGAAACCAAGGAAAAATTGTAACTAAGGAGAAACGGCAACTAAGGAAAAACTGTAAATAAAGCAAAACGGTAACTAAGGAAAAACTAACTAAGGAGAAACGGTAACTAAGGAAAACTGTAACTAAGGAAAAACGGTAAAAAAGAAAACGGAAACTAAGGAAAACTGTAAATAAAGGAAAAACGGTACTAAGGAAAAACTAACTAAGGAAAACGGTAACTAAAGAAAAAACGGTAAAACTAAGGAAAAACTAACTAAGGAAAAACGGTAACTAAGGAAAACGGAAACCAAGGAAAAATTGTAACTAAGGAGAAACGGCACTAAGGAAAACTGTAAATAAAGCAAAACGGTAACCAAGGAAAAACTAACTAAGGAGAAACGGTAACTAAGGAAAACGGTAACTAAGGAAAAACTGTAACTAAAGAAAAAACGGTAACTAAGGAAAAACTGTAAATAAAGAAAAACGGTAACTAAGGAAAACGGTAACTAAGGAAAAACTGTAACTAAAGGAAAAACGGTAACCAAGGAAAACTAACTAAGGAAAAACGGTAACTAAAAAAACGGAAACCAAGGAAAAATTGTAACTAAGGAGAAACAGTAACTAAAGAAAACTGTAAATAAAGCAAAACGGAAACCAAGGAAAACTGTAACTAAGGAGAAACGGCAACTAAGGAAAACTGTAACTAAAGAAAAACGGTAACTAAGGAAAAACGAAAACCAAGGAAAAATTGTAACTAAGGAGAAACGGCAACTAAGGAAAACTGTAAATAAAGCAAAACGGTAACCAAGAAAAACTAACTAAGGAGAAACGGTAACTAAGGAAAAACGGTAACTAAGGAGAAACTGTATATAAAGAAAAAACGGTAACTAAGGAAAAACTGTAAATAAAAGCAAAACGGTAACCAAGGAAAAATTGTAACTAAGGAGAAACGGCAACTAAGGAAAAACTGTAAATAAAGCAAAAACGGTAACCATGGAAAAACTGTAACTCAGGAGAAACGGTAACTAAGGAAAAACTGTAACTAAAGAAAAAACGGCAACTAAGGAAAAACGCAAACCAAGGAAAAATTGTAACTAAGGAGAAACGGCAACTAAGGAAAAACTGTAAATAAAGCAAAACGGTAACTAAGGAAAAACTAACTAATGGGGAAAATAACTAAGGTAACTAAGGAAAAACGGAAACCAAGGAAAATTGTAACTAAGGAGAAACGGCAACTAAGGAAAACTGTAAATAGCAAAAACGGTAACTAAGGAAAACCAACTAAGGAGAAACGGTAACTAAGGAAAACTGTAACTAAACGGAAAAACGGTAACTAAGGAAAAACACAAACTAAGGAAAAATTGTAACTAAGGAGAAACGGCAACTAAGGAAAAACTGTAAATAAAGCAAAAACGGTAACCAAGGAAAAACTAACTAAGGAGAAACGGTAACTAAGGAAAACGGTAACTAAGGAAAAACTGTAACTAAAGAAAACGGTAACTAAGGAAAACTGTAAATAAAGCAAAAACGGTAACCATGGAAAACTGTAACTCAGGAGAAACGGTAATTTGAAATCTGTGGAAAACTTTGTACGTCAGTGTATTTCTGTAAATAAAATAACTGCGATACATATCTAAGTTACGCATTAACATTTTAATAAATTGAAACAAGAAATAAGTACAAAACCTTCTTCATTCCGTAGTGATGAAAATTTCTGCATGTTTCAAGGCAAACCACCTTGGTTATAAAACTCTGCAACTAAAAGTAATTACTTTGCTTTTGGATACCTATGTTCAACCTGATGTAAGGGGCGTTACTGGTCTAGCTTCGAAAACTTTATATGTGGTGACATAACTGTAAATGTGTGGTGTATCTGCGTTACCATCACCATCGTTGTCTCTAATTGGGGGTCCATTATATTTTATAGATGCTGCATCGCAATACCAATATTTTCATCTGTAGTTACCATGTTGAATGAAATTATGGGGCTGCCCCTCAAGGAACTCCGTTCAGACATTTTGGCGTTTTTCTTGTCTTAATAAACAAGGTCATTTTAGGTACACGATGACTTAAAAAGCATTTCTGATTTTTAACCACAACAATAATAAAGATGAACTTTGACTTACTAATGGTAGTGAACAACACACTAACTTATTATGTTGAATACTCTGTTCCTACAATACATAATCTTGGTAACAAAGATGTTTGTTTAATCTTCGTCGTATATGGAAAAGCATAGGTTCGTAGTATGTAGAATGCGATACATCCATCGGTCAATGAAAATCTGACAATAACTAAAACAAATTTTGTATTTGTATGGTTACAATAAACTATGAATTTGTATTTTTTAATTAATTCGAATCACTTTGGTATATAGGTACCACTGACAGATTACACAACTTCAAACAACGGAGGTTACATTTTTTGAAGTTAATTTTACATTTATATGTCTTTAAAATAAGTTATACTAGAACTTAAAATTAAATTGTATCGTTTTTACCCGATATTACTACAATTAAGCATCGTTAATGAAATTTTGTAATAATTGTCCCCCAACGCACCGTTATGTTAACAGCCACAAGATGGCCGTACCTGTGCTCATTCCGTAACAAGTGCGAGAATATTCTCGCACGATGTTTTAGAATCTAACTATTCTGTAATTGAAAAGTAGTCCAGAATGTTAGTATTCTAGAATAGGAGTAGAAAAAAGTTCTTCCCGAACTTGATTCGTAAATAACTATTTAAATTCTGAACGATCTTGGGCGTAATTTTGTACGGTGCGTACGGAAATTACGCCCTGATTTAATGTTCTTGTTATTTTCCCACGTGTCACAAATAATTAACAGGTTGTGCAATCTGTAAGTACCAACCTAAAATTACTGTAAGTTTGGTTACGCCTAAAATGTAGGCAACCCAAATCACAACAAAATGGAGAATTTATAACTATAAAATTTAAGTTTAATTTTTCTTCATTTATTTCCCAATTAAGGTATTCTGTATAATTATCACTTTTTTCTAATATTTTTTGGAGAACATTATTGGCTATTCGCTTCAAATTTGGTTACCGGACCTATCTTCAAGATCCTTCCACACACCACAAAAATACTCATACGACTCATATATTTTAAGTATCGGTTGCTATGTTTAGATTTTGTAAACCTTAAGACAAATGCTTTGTAAAGACAAATAAGTTTATCGACACAATATGTAGACGCTCATTTGGCACACTGTTTATTACACGTAGATACTTTTCGATCCTTATTAGTTCCATTGAAACTGACTTTTAAACTGTACTACAATTTTTCAATTAAAATATAACAACGTTTGAATAATTAAATTCACAAATTAAATCGCCAACTGCCGCCATTGTAAAATTTGAAGCGTAAGCCAACAGGTTATCCAATCGCAAATTCAATGTAAGTACCAACCCAAAATTGGTGAACGTTTGATTACGCCTAAAGTGTAGGCAACCCTATTATTACAATGAAGATTTTGTAAACTTTTTAATTTAAGTTAAATTTTCCTTTATTTATTTCACAGTTAATGAAATTTAAGTATTCGGTAATTAAGAATGTTTGGCAAGAAATTATTGGTTAAATGTTCACAACACAATGATGTCGTAGCCACTTTTTGATACTTACAATTCCGTTGAAATCGACAATACTTGTAGTAGTACGTATAGTACAAAAAGGAATATGTTACCAAAATAAACGTTATTGTAACTGACATCATTGAATTCGTTGTTAATTTCCTCATTCCTCGCTTTAAAATAAAAGACGTCTTAATTAAATTTTGATCCAAAAATCCTAAAACAATGAAATAAATGATGAATATGTGAAACAACTCGCAGAGACTTACATGTTTACTTTCCACCTTACTTAGTTATACTCAGAATAATGTAATGTATTTTTAATAATGTAACAATTTGAAATATTACCTTAATCCTTCACAAAGTAATGCAGTCGAAATCACTTTCCGATCCTTCAAGATCGTCAACAGCTGAACCTTGTTGTAGAAAAGTTAGCAAAATAAATATTGATTTCTAGACACTATGACAACATATTTTAATTAAATAACTTCGCCAAAATATCTTTATAATATAATTAAACTTTGCTAAAAAAATTCAAAACTATTATGGCGGCTTGCCGCCATTGCAAAATTTGAAAAGTAAGCTACAAACCTAAACATCAATACGCCTAGTTGAATGCAACCCAAATTACATACTCTATTCAAATTGTATTTGAATTCATTCGTAATGTGTTATATGCATTAAAAATGTATCCCATAAAAGTTACGTTGCCTTCCTTTTAACAGTAGTAAAGTTGTGGTTCGTTTAAATCCCATAATCATCATTACAACGTTTCAAATTACGACACAAATCTCTTATTTTGGTAACGATTAATCTTCTCCTTACAAACGTTGCTTGTAATAAAAACCACATGATTTTTTAAGTATTAAAAACACTTACCTTTGTGTAGTTAACCTTTAAATTATAGTCCTGAAAAAAAAAACTTCTGGTCCATCGATACCCTTTCCGATGAGAGACCCAACACTAATGATATATGAAAATTAAGTGTAAATACAACTTAAAACCGACCACCACTTGATTGCAATAATTTAACATCTCACTGTACTAAAATAACTGCACAATAAAGGCCTTAACAAAACGGATTTGGTTTTTGAACCGCCACTTTAATTCAAACTAATGCAATTTCAAACAACAGGTGACGCAATCTCAGCTTTACAAAACACACAATATAGGCGTACGATTTTTTCTTTTTTAAGGGTTGACATTTTTAATCTAAAGAACTGATCTGTTATTTTTTATAGTTTACAGTTTTGGGTGTGTGGGCACCGAATTACATCGTATTTTGTAAACAATGTTAGTTGGACAGTTTAGATGAATAAAATGAGAAAATTTCTATTGTTTATTTCTACATACAAACTACAATATAATTCTATGCCTACAAGATAGTAAACAGTAAAAATTAAAAAATAAAAGAACAACTCAATAATTTTCTTAAAGTGACAATGGTTATTTCTGAATAAAATATGATGTCCAGGAGAAATATCATCGAGTATTGCGTTCGATCAAACGTGATTGTCATTCGGCACCTGTACGTATGTTTTCCGTGACAATTCTTCAAAAATCAAGTAAGACAACCTCTAATCGATACGTCGTTGCGACGTCATTCTCACGCCATTTTTACGTGGAAAACGAATTGGTCGCAAATTTTCCACAAACATTTCATTTCTCGCCATTTATTGAAATAACCTTCAACATTCACAAAATTGGGTGTGATCGTCAGAAAATACACATTTTACATTGGTGGTTCATTTACAGCACACAACCAAAGGCATACATGAGTTTACATTAGATATTGAAAATTATCGTAATTATCATTGGATTTAATATACATTTTTTAGCATCTTTTTGATAATCAAAAAGCACATAGATAGGTATTGTTAACAATTGTCTTAATATTAAAAATAGATGTTAGGGAGCAATAATAATAATAATGTGGCTGACGCACTCTACAATCGAATTAATCAATGAATTTTTGGGAGTAGAAAAATAGGTACATACATCTAAAGTAATGTCTTGCCAAGTATCTACCTATTATTTTGTTGTTAGTAACATTGCCGTAAGGCTTAACAACCCCTACGGCTTATAATAAATTTGTAATTTTTTGTTTACTTAAGGCAGGACGTCCTCCGTCGTAACGACGTTAATTTTCCAGTCGACGCTTCGCGTCCTCAATTTTTTTATTTTGGGTAACAAAGTTTTGGCAGTTTTATTCCTAGCGCGTAAGAGGCGACTGGAAAACACTAACTACGATTAATATACATTATATATAAGTACACAGAGTGGTCTAAAGACTAAGATTCGAGTGTGGATTAAAAAAAAAAAATTGTGCCGGTTGCCCGGGCGCTTACGTAGCATGTATGCGTGTTTGCGTGACTTAAAAAACTAAAACATTAGATAACATAACAGTAATAAAAAATTTTGGCAACCGCACCTTGGCCCTTAATATTATAAACAAACAGCGCACGTAGAAAAATCTACAGCTACAGATTATTTTTTATTATAATTCTTTTTTAATAAAAACCTGAGAAGATCTAGGCCACATTTTTTTTTGGTTTCTTGTACAATGCGCGCCTAGTTATATTTACAACTTAAAATACGTGACCCCAATTTATTGTATTGTGTGAGTGAACACATTTGCAAGAGCTTTCGCAAAGCTAGACATTTAAAAACACCCCTTAACGCAAATTAAAAAAAAAACAAAGTTAACGCTAAAAAAGATTTTTTTTTTTTTGAAGAAATCGCTTTATTTGACGGTGGTGGTCGCGCCTGGTATCTTGCCGAGGACCTTCGACAAATCGACGCCGGTGAGAGCGTTCACGGCCGGCGGTATCTGGCTGACGAGACGAGAAATTTCCGCCGTCGCGCCATCCGCGCCGCCGATCAAAACGATTTCTTCGGTCTTCGCCAACGGGGCGGCCACTTCGGCTGCGATCTAAAAAGTAAACGAACACCCTGTATCTAAATGACCAATCCAATCAAACAAAGTATGTCGCCCTGTACATAAACACTACATACAGATATTAAGCATAGTAATTGAGAAAGCATACCAACACCCTGTATATGTAACCTACATTTAAAAATAAAAGCAGTGATGAACAATATCGTCACTAAATAGCTTTAGATTGTTAATTACTCGACACCCTGTATATAATAAGCCTAATACATACTAATACAAAATTAAAGAATGTTGTTGCAAAAAAATTGATCTTTAAGTTTTTTAACACGTCGTCATGATTCAATTTGTATTAAAAATCGCTTCTGTATATAAAAACCTACGACTAGCAATGACTGAGAAAAGGATGAATGTTTCTGTCATAAGAAAGACGTGGCTTACACTCTTCGAATGTATTCGAGACTATATCTATCAACCTGTACACAAACGAGTACTTATGACAACCTCATACCCTAAAAAACCTGAAATTCTATAAGTAATTGTGTTTCCAAATTGCGCCCGAGTTCTTAATCCATTTTCTCAAGCACACAATACCCGCGAAAAAAAATAGGTAAAAACGTTATTATCGGGTAGAAGAGAATTTAGACAAAACTATTATTACAAATGCGCCTGAGTTTTGATGCTTTTTCTCAGGCTCACAATGGCTGTGAATAATGATAAGCATTCGTCGTGATTTAGCTATAAGGCTGTGATATACTACTTGTACTAAAATTTAAAAAATCCACTTTCTCAGGGTCACAATACCTCCGAGAACAAATAGGCAAAGAACGTTATTATCAGGCAGAAGACCCTGAAACATTGTTGGGGAATTTAGGCACAACTAATATTCCAAATGCGCCTAAGTTTTGATGCTTTTTCTCAGGCTCATAATGGCTGTGAATAATAATAAGCATTCGTCGTCATTTAGCTATAAAGCAGTAGAATACTTCTTGTACTAAAATAAAAAAAATCCACTTTCTCAGGCTCACAATACCTCCGAAAAAAAAAATAAGAAAAGAACGTTATAATCAGGCAGAAGACCCTGAAACATTTTTGGAGAATTTAGGCAAAATTGTTATTCCAAATGCACCTGAGTTTTGATGCTTTTTCTCAGGCTCATAATGGCTATGAATAATAATAAGCATTCGTCGTCATTTAGCTATAAGGCTGTAAAATACTACTTGTACTAAAATTTAAACAATCCACTTTCTCAGGCACACAATACCTCCGAAAACAAATAGGCAAAGAACGTTATTATCAGGCAGAAGACCCTGAAACATTTTTGGAGAATTTAGGAAAATTGTTATTCCAAATGCACCTGAGTTTTGATGCTTTTTCTCAGGCTCATAATGGCTATGAATAATAATAAGCATTCGTCGTCATTTAGCTATAAGGCTGTAGAATACTTCTTGTACTAAAATTAAAAAAATCCACTTTCTCAGGCTCACAATACCTCCGAAAAAAAATAAGAAAAGAACGTTATAATCAGGCAGAAGACCCTGAAACAATTTTGGAGAATTTAGGGAAAATTGTTATTCCAAATGGGCCTGAGTTTTGATGCTTTTTCTCAGGCTCATAATGGTTATGAATAATAATAAGCATTCGTCGTCATTTAGCTATAAGGCAGTAAAATACTTCTTGTACTAAAATAAAAAAAATCCACTTTCTCAGGCTCACAATACCTCCGAGAACATTTACGCAAAGAACGTTATTATCAGGCAGAAGACCCTGAAACATTGTTGGGGAATTTAGGCACAACTAATATTCCAAATGCGCCTAAGTTTTGATGCTTTTTCTCAGGCTCATAATGGCTGTGAATTATAATAAGCATTCGTCGTCATTTAGCTATAAAGCTGTAGAACACTTCTTGTACTAAAATAAAAAAAAATCCACTTTCTCAGGCTCTCAATACCTCCGAAAAAAAATAAGAAAAGAACGTTATAATCAGGCAGAAGACCCTGAAACATTTTTGGAGAATTTAGGCAAAATTGTTATTCCAAATGGGCCTGAGTTTTGATGCTTTTTTTCAGCCTCATAATGGCTGTGAATAATGATAAGCATTCGTCGTCATTTAGCTATAAGGCTGTAAAATACTTCTTGTACTAAAATAAAAAAATCCACTTTATCAGGCTCACAATACCTCAAAAAACAAATAGGGAAAGAACGTTATTATCAGGCAGAAGACCCTGAAACATTGTTGGAGAATTTAGGCAAAACTATTATTCCAAATGCCCCTGAGTTTTGATGCTTTTCTCAGGCTCATAATGGCTGTGAATAATAATAAGCATTCGTCGTCATTTAGCTATAAAGCTGTAGAATACTTCTTGTACTAAAATAAAAAAAATCCACTTTCTCAGGCTCACAATACCTCAAAAAACAAATAGGGAAAGAACGTTATTATCAGGTAGAAGACCTTGAAACATTCTCACTAACCCTGTTTAGGAAATTATCATTCCAAATGCGCCTGAGTTTTTATTGCTTTTTCTCAGGCTCATACTGGCTAAGAAAAATAAAAAAGTTCGTCTTCATTTAGCTATACGACCCTAAAATGCTTCTGGTACTAGAATAAAAAAAATCCACCTTCTCATGCTCACAATAATAATATTCCGAA
The DNA here is from genome assembly GCA_030710515.1 of Abscondita cerata. NCBI lineage: Eukaryota > Metazoa > Arthropoda > Insecta > Coleoptera > Lampyridae > Abscondita > Abscondita cerata. Next base: position 148,452 of record JALBCR010001667.1, on the reverse strand, counting down.
ACACGACTAAAAATTGCGCCTGAGTTTTTTCCACTATCCCAGGCTTGTTTTCAGGTTCTTTTCAGGCTCTCAACATATGCGAAAAATTAAAAAAAAAAACCTTGTTTTATAATTGTTTAAATGAAAGTTTTTTTCCAAATTGTGCTTCCTCAACCACAACAAAATCAAATTAGTCCTAATTAATGATTTATTCTGATTTCGCCTGAAATTCTAATTCTCTTTTTCAGGCTCAAAAAAGCTGAGAAAAAAATAAATTCCGATTAATAATGACTTACACGAAAGCGTTACTCGAAAAACTCTCTCGTAATTGCGCCTGAGTTCTTTCTCAGATTCACAATGGCTGAAGAAAAATATAAAAAGATGATTATTAAGCACAAAACCCTCAAATATTACTAATAATTCTGGGTTAATAATAAAGCTGTATTTCAAATTGAACGCCCTCATTCAGGCTCAAAAATGCGCCTGAGTTCTTACTGCTCTATCTCAACCTTGTTTTGGGTGAGAACAAATGAGAAAAAATTGTGGTTATCACCCTAAGGGCTATAGTAAATCCTAATTTTGATGAACTGAGCCTGAGTTCTCAGGCTTAAAACTAGTAAAAATAAGAAATAATTTAAAATGATATGAAATTTCATTATTAGATTGTGTTACGTAATGAAAACGATTTGGCAAATTGTGCCTGAGTTTATTATCACAGTTTCTCAGGCTCAAATGAGTCGAAAAAAAAATAAGAATGAACAGCCTGAATTGTTAGGCTCTTAATGTTGTTAGTAAGCCAAGCGTTCCTCCTCCACAAAAAAAACTTACCTTCGGTAGAGCTTCCAAAACAAGCGACATAATGGCCGCGTCCCCATATTGTTTATAAACGGCAGCTTTCAACCACATCCGTTCAGCCTCCGCCTTACCAACGCCCCCTATTGCGGCCGCCTCGGACTCTCCGATCTTCTTCACCCTCTCGCTATCGGCCATGGCCGCCTGAATCGTCTGCGTTCGTTTTCCTTCGGCGATCATTTGTAATCGGTAACTTTCGGCTTCGGCCGGCAGACGAACCGTCGCGTTCAGCTCGAGTTCTTTACGCATAACTTCCTGCGCCTCGACCTCTATCTGCTTCTTCCTTTCGACGACGTCAATCTGAATTTCTTCGTTACGAATCTTTTGTCGAATCTTCGCTGCTTGCAATTCGTAAGCTAGTTGAGATTCGGCTTTCTGCAAAGAAATTTGTCAGAACGACGTTTGCGGAAACAATCGGGTACTTACGGCGGTGTTGATTTCTTGATCGAAGTTGGCCTTTTGCAATTTAAACATCCTGGCGTTGTCTTCGATTTTGGTGTCGGTCGAGTACTTTACATCCATGGCCTGCTTCTGACACTCAGCTTCCTAAACGAAAAAAAAAAGAATAATATTCGTTGCGCAAATCGTAGGATGTATTACCCTTATGCCGGCGTCTCTGTTAGCTTCAGCCACTCCAGCGTCGGCGTCCCTTTAACCATGGCCGTTTGCGATTTACCGAGCGACGAAAGGTACTCGGACTTCATCGTATACGTCTTTAATGGTGAACGATAAGATTTCAATGCCCATACGGCCTACATCCGGAGCAGCAACTTCTCGAACAAGGGCAGCGAATTGGTCGCGATCTCGGTAAACTTCTTCGACTGTAAGCGTTCCTGTACAGAAAAGAGAAATTTCAGTTTCAACACGACGGAGTTGCAAGACACATTTTTTTTAACGGCGGAGAAAGCTATTCTTTGTGAGTCACGGTGACTCATTTATTTTTACGTACCATTTAACATGCGCGTATGTGGCTGCAATTGTGAAGGCGACGCCAAAGACGCCCATAACAAACACATACATTTCGCGAACAGTTTGGCACTGACAATAAAGGTCGTGTCGGATTCTAATAAGATAATAACGTAGCAGTCATTATTCAATTAGTCCGATTAGTTATCGGCCTTGCTCACGATAACGTCTTTACGGTAGGTAGTTCAAGTACACGGGCGCATTGCCAATATCGCGACTAACAATAAGGAATGTTATTTAAATTGTCAAGGTCCATTGTGGTCAATTAAATTTTACGATTATTACTTGACCTTAATCAATCGAATTCTTAAAACGTTAACATCTAAAATGCGTTTTTATTCCGCTAATAGATGGCGCTCCATCAAAACGCACCCCGCTACACGTTTCGTTTGAAATACAATCGCGCCCAATCGTGAACTCAGAATACAGAAATAAAACCTATGCAAATTAAGCCGACGTTTAATCCTGACACATTCGCACCGCTATCAATAAGATACGGTGGACGGTGGATTATCTTAAGTATCGCCATTGAAACAAAGTCCGCGACCAAATTTGAGGACGGACAAGAACGCAAATTACGTACCATCTGATGTGGGTGTACGTGATACAAATTGTAAGGACGAGGCCAAAACTGCTCATAATAAAAACGTACATTTCCGCCGCACTGCACCAAACTAAAGTAGGAAAAAAAATCTACGCCGCCCCACTCGAAAAGCGCTAATTATCTCCCAAAATATATGCGGAATACGTAATATCGGCCTCGTGCGTGATTACGCTTAAGCAGCAACTGCATTGTCAAGAAAATATCGCGTTGCAAGCAACGTAGCGGAAATTACGGCTTAGTACTTAGAACTTCAAGGTTTATGGCCGCGAATGCAATGCAATTGATCAATGCAGGCACGTGACTATAAATCGAAACAAAAAAAAACAAAAGATTTTTCGTAAGTAACTGTCACGGCCTTCTAAATAAAGAATTCGTCAATAACATCTAAGGCGCATGTAGGTGCAATTAAGTTAATCGATATAACTGGACTTATTAATATAATTGTCGACGAAACTAAAGTCATTTGAATGTTAGTCATGTTTTTTAAAATATGTAGAACTAGAAAAAATCCGGAACAAAAATTTCAAGAGAATCAAGTTAGCAGAACCAAAATTCAGTAGTAACAGACTGAACGAAGAAATACAGTGTTGTAAAAATAAACATCACCAATAAACAGAACAAAGTTTCAAATACTTGTAAGTTAAAGAAAACAGAACCAACATTTCAAAACTGCCGTCTCGTGAATAATTAAAATATGACGAAAGGCGGAACAAGAATATAACATTTTGTGTGTATTGTTGAAAAACTTCAAAGGCAAGAGAACAAACTTTTCACATTAGCGTCACTTAAAAATTTAAAACAAATTTTCAAAATAAAATATTTTTGTTCACATTTCGGGCACGATCAAAAATCAGAACAAACATTTTAAACAAAAAAGTCTTAGCAAGTCAACATAAATAGGCGGGCACTTTCAAAAAGGAAAATCTTAAACTCCAAAGTTTTCTAATTGAATAATTTTGTGAACATTACAGAACAGAACAAAGTTTCACACGTAACCTAAATGCGGAACAAAATTTTTTTACTAAAAAAATGTTTGGTGATTTTTTTTCATAAAAAGCATAAAACTAATCAATCAAATTCATTGAAAGAAAAAATGTGTGCTCATCACGGAACAAACCAAAATTTAAAATTTGAAAAAAATAGACTAATACCAATATTAAGAAAAAAGTTTAACACAAATCAGAAGTAGAACAAAAATATTCAATTTTATGTGTATTGTTCAAAATTAGAAATTCTTTAGATAACAGAACAAAAATTTGAAACATGAACTAAAGTTTCATAAATCTGTAACTGTGCTAATCTGACTGAACGATTCTTCAACTTCATATTGACTGAAACCTAAAAATCTTTCAGAAAGATTTCAAGAAATTTTAATCTGACTAAAAAATTTATAAAAGTTTTTTTCTTCATTATGGGCCGCGGGCGGTATTAAAAAGAAACAAACATTTCTTACGAAAGTTTCATGAGCACTTACTAAAACTAAAACTTCAAGTTCCAGAGATTTGTAATTAAAAAATTTTGTAAAAATTCGAGAAAGGAACAAAAGTTTCAGCGAACTTCAAGCGGTTGAATTGCACTGCAAATTAAATATGAAAAATGATTAAATCACAAACACTCACTACGAAAGTTTCACCAGTAAACTAAATGCAGAACAAAAATTTTACTTTCTTGTTCAACCTTGTTTAAAAAATAGGTAACTTCCAAAAAAATTTTAAGATTTACAAATTGCCACAAAGAAATGAAAAGCAGAACAAAAATTTCATTTAATTTAAAATGTTTTTACGATAATTTTGTTGAAAGTAACAAAATCGGTAAATTTCAAAGTTGAGGAATGATCACAAAAACAAACAAAAATTCAGGTGTCGAGAAAATGTTTTCATTCAAAACCAAATTACAAACTTAATTTCATTTCTGACTAGAATATTCTTCAACAAGATTTCACGCATAGATAAAATGAATTTCAAAAAGGAACAGAAACTTCATATTGATTAAAAATTAAAAATCTTAAGAAAAGATTTCAAGAAATTTAATCTCACTAAGAAATCAAATTTTATAAAAGTAGTTATTCTCATTTCGGACCGCGGGCGGTACCAAAAAGAGAACAAACATTTCTTACGAAAGTTTCACTATAAACAAAAAATTTTTAACCATTTGAAAACCTCAAGTTCCAGAGATTTCTAATTAAATAATTTTGTAAAAATCGAGAAGGAACAAAAGTTTCAGCGAACTTCAAGCGGTTGAATTTCACTGCAAATTAAATATAAGAAATGATTGAATCACATACACTCACTAAGAAAGTTTCACCAGTGAACTAAATGCAGAACAAAATTTCATTTAATTTCAAATCTCATCTTTTACTGATAATGTTGTGCGTGAAAGTAACAAAATCGGTAAATCTCAAAGTTGATGAAATGGCACTTCACTAAAAACAAAAAAATTTCACGTGTCGAGAAACATTTTTTCATTGAAAACCAAATTACAAAATTAAAGCTTAATTTCATAACAAAAAAGATGATTAGAATGAGATAACAGAAGAAACATTAATAAATAAAGTTTCTACACAATTTCACGTTTCTGACTAAAATATTCTTCAAAAAATTTCACGCATAGATCCGAAATGAATTTCAAAAACGGACACACAATTTTATTGATTGAAAATTAAAAATCTTAAGAAAAGATTTCAAGAAATTTAATCTCACTAAGAAATCAAATTTTATAAAAATAGTTATTCAGCATTTCGGACCGCGGGCGGTACCAAAAAAGAGAACAAACATTTCTTACGAAAGTTTCACTGTGAATAAAAAATTTTAACCATTTGAAAAAAACCTCAAGTTCCAGAGATTTCTAATTAAATAATTTTGTAAAAATTCGAGAAAGGAACAAAAGTTTCAGCGAACTTCAAGCGGTTGAATTTCACTGCAAATTAAATATAAGAAATGATTGAATCACATACACTCACTAAGAAAGTTTCACCAGTAAACTAAATGCAGAACAAAAATTTCATTTAATTTCAAATGTCATCTTTTACTGATAATTTTGTGCGTGAAAGTAACAAAATCGGTAAATCTCAAAGTTGAGCAAATGGACTTCACTAAAAACAAACAAAATTCACGTGTCGAGAAAATGTTTCAATTGAAAACCAAAGTACAAAATTAATTTCATTTCTGCTAGAATATTCTTCAAGAATATTTCACGCATAGATAAAATGAATTTCAAAAGGAACAGAAACTTCATATTGATTGAAAATTAAAAATCTTAAGAAAAGATTTCAAGAAATTTAATCTCACTAAGAAATCAAATTTTATAAAAGTAGTTATTCGCATTTTTGGGCCGCGGGCGGTACCAAAAAAGAGAACAAACATTTCTTACGAAAGTTTCATGTGAACAAAAATTTTTAACCATTTGAAAAAAACCTCCAAGTTCAGAGATTTCTAATTAAATAATTTTGTAAAAATTCGAGAAAGGAACAAAAGTTTCAGCGAACTTCAAGCGGTTGAATTTCACTGCAAATTAAATATAAGAAATGATTGAATCACATACACTCACTAAGAAAGTTTCATCAGTGAACTAAATGCAGAACAAAAATTTCATTTAATTTCAAATGTCATCTTTTACTGATAATTTTGTGGGTGAAAGTAACAAAATCGGTAAATCTCAAAGTTGAGGAAATGGACTTCACTAAAAACAAACAAAAATTCACGTGTCGAGAAAATGTTTTCATTGAAAACCAAATTACAAACTTAATTTCATTTCTGACTAGAATATTCTTCAAGAATATTTCACGCATAGATGAAATGAATTTCAAAAAGGAACAGAAACTTCATATTGATTGAAAATTAAAAATCTTAAGAAAAGATTTCAAGAAATTTAATCTCACTAAGAAATCAAATTTTATAAAAGTAGTTATTCGCATTTCGGACCGCGGGCGGTACCAAAAAAAGAGAACAAACATTTCTTACGAAAGTTTCACTGTGAACAAAAAAATTTTTAACCATTTGAAAAAACCTCAAGTTCCAGAGATTTCTAATTAAATAATTTTGTAAAAATTCGAGAAAGGAACAAAAGTTTTAGCGAACTTCAAGCGGTTGAATTTCACTGAAAATTAAATATAAGAAATGATTGAATCACATACACTCACTAAGAAAGTTTCACCAGTAAACTAAATGCAGAACAAAAATTTCATTTAATTTCAAATCTCATCTTTTACTGATAATGTTGTGCGTGAAAGAAACAAAATCTATAAATTCCAAAGTTGATGAAATGGCAATTCACTAAAAACAGAAAAAGTTTCACTAGTCGAGAACATTTTTTCACTAAAAACCAAATTACAAAATTTAAAGCTTAATTTCATAACAAAAAGATTCGTCGATTAGAAATTTTTTGAGATAACAGAAGAAACATTTGAAATATGAATAAAGTTTCACAAATTTGCAACTGTTTTGATCTGACTAAAATATTCTTCAAAAAAATTTCACGCATAGATCAAAAACCGAAATGAATTTCAAAAACGAACACACACTTCTTATTGATTGAAAATTAAAAATCTAAAGAAAAGATGTCAAGGAATTTAATCTGACTAAGAAATCAAATTTTATAAAAATTTTTTATACGCATTTTGGGCCACGGACGGTATGAAAAAAAGGGAACAAACATATCTTACAAAAGTTTCAGTATTAACAAAAAAATTTTAACCATTTTCAAAAAAACCTTAAGTTCCAGAGATTTCTAATTAAATAATTTTATAAAAATTCGAAAAAGGAACAAAAGTTTCAGCGAACTTCAAGCAATCGAATTGGACTGCAAATTAAATATGATAAATGTTAGATCACATACACTCACTTAGAAAGTTTCACGAGTAATCTAAATGCAGAACAAAAATTTTATTTTGATTTGGTTTTTTGGTCACACCGTCGTCAACAAAATATCACGTAAAGCAAAACAAAAATTGTCAAACCAAAAATTAGAACAAAAATTTCAAAAAACCAAAGCATTTACTACTAACACATTTCAGGAACAACTTAAAAGCAGAGAAAACATTTCAATGTATTAAACATAAGATAAATTACCAAAAGGAACACAAGTTTCTTGTTAAAAAAAATAATTAAGAGACACTTCTTAAAATTTTTAAGATTAACAAATTGCCAATCAATTTTACATAAATAAATGAAAAGCAGAACAAAATTTCATTTAATTTTAAATATCATTTGTTACTGATAATTTTGTGCGTGGAAGGAAAAACATCTGTAAAATTACAAAGGACAAGGACTGCAAATTAAATATGATAAGTTGCAGAGATTTCTAATTCAATAATTTTGTAAAAATTCGAGAAAGGAACACAAGTTTCAGCAGAACTTCAAGCATTCGAATTGGACTGCAAATTAAATATGATAAATGTTTAGATCACATACACTCACTTAGAAAGTTTCACGAGTAACCTAAATGCAGAACAAAAATTTTATTTTGATTTGGTTTTTTGGTCACACCGTCGTCAACAACATATCACGTAAAGCAAAACAAAAATTGTCAAACCAAAAATTAGAACAAAAATTTCAAAAAACCAAAGCATTTACTACTAACACATTTCAGGAACAACTTAAAAGCAGAGAAAACATTTCAATGTATTAAACATAAGATAAATTACCAAAAGGAACACAAGTTTCTTGTTAAAAAAAAATAATTAAAGATACACTTCTTAAAAATTTTTAAGATTAACAAATTGCCAATCAATTTTACATAAATAAATGAAAAGCAGAACAAAAATTTCATTTAATTTTAAATATCATTTGTTACTGATAATTTTGTGCGTGGAAGGAAAAACATCTATAAATTACAAAGGACAAGGACTGCAAATTAAATATGATAAGTTCAGAGATTTCTAATTCAATAATTTTGTAAAAAATTCGAGAAAGGAACACAAGTTTCAGCGAACTTCAAGCATTCGAATTGGACTGCAAATTAAATATGATAAATCTTTAGATCACATACACTCACTTAGAAAGTTTCACGAGTAACCTAAATGCAGAACAAAATTTTATTTTGTTTTGGTTTTTTGTTCACACCGTCGTCAACAAAATATCACGTAAAGCAAAGAAAATTGTAAAATCAAAAATTAGAACAAAATTTCAAAACCAAAGCATCTCAGATCAAATGTTATGAAGACTTTTGTTAACATTACTACTAACAAATTTCAGGCACAACTAAGGGCAGAGAAAACATTTCAATGTATCAAAATTACCTAAAAGAACAAAATTCTTGTACAACCTAATTAAAAAAAAATAATTAAAAGGTACACTTCTTAAAAATTTTGAGTTAAGAAAATTAAAGTAACGAGCATTTTACATAAAGAAATGAAAATTAGAACAAAAATTTCATTTAATTATACTGATAATTTTGTGCGTGAAAGGAAGAAAATCACTAAGTTCCAAAGTTGATGAAACGGCCTTACCTAAAAACAAAAAAACTTTCAGATCTCAAAAAAATGTTTTTATTGAAAAGAACCAAATTGCAAAATTTAAGCTCAATTTCCAAATTTTCATCAAAAGGTTCCACGAATTATGGGTGTGAATTGAAAAGTAAACGTTTATTTTGGACAAAAATGATTTCAACCTTTTCTCCATAATTTTAAAAAAGTCAAACCAAAATTTATCGCATCTTATAAAAACGAATAAAAAACTAAAGGTTCAAAATCAACCTTCCTTGACAATTTCAAAAAATTTATCAAAAACCAACCTTCCGTTGATAATTTCACCAAGTGTCAGAATTTGATAATTGAAAAACATTACACTTTGAGTTAAAGAATGTTGAGCAACAAAGGGTAGGCTCAAAAATTTAATATAGGATAATCTTAAATATTTCACTCATTTGATCGTTTAGCCTGGAGATATAAACGTCCTGTACTCATAATACTGCAACATTTGCAAGGTCAAACGAGATGACTAAAAAATGTGGCGTAAGCTCAAAAAATTAATTTAGGTTAATCTCAGAAATTTCGTATTTGAACTTCAGCTGAGACATAAAAACCCCGTGCCCTTAACATACCTACTCCAACATTTGCATATGAGAATTAGATGATTGAAAAATGTTGCGTGACACTCGAAACAAAAACTTTCGAAATTTCACCATCTGATTGTTCAGCTTGTGTCTTATAAACCTACAAACCTTAGACATAATTTACGACCTGAATATGTGAAAAAATGTTGCAGAACACTTACATCAAAACCATGTTCCAAAAATTGAATTTATTCTTAACATACTGCAACATTTGTGTTTCAAGTATTTGATAATGACTGGAAACCATTGCAGCTTAACTTAAAAAATGTTGGGCAACACTCACAACCAAGACGAGCTCAAAAATTTAATTTAGGATAATCTCAAAGATTTGACTCCTTTCATAGTTCAGACTAAGACATAAAAGCCCCGTACTTATTGTAACATTTGCAAACCAGAATTTGATGACTGGAAAATGTTGCACAATATTCGCAACAAAGCCAGACCCAAAAAATTGAATTTAGGTTAATTGCGCATTAGAACTTCAGCCTGAGACATAAAATCCGATACTCTTAACATACTGCAACATTTGCGTTTTAAGTTGATGATTGGATAACATTTCATCTGAAGTTAAAAAAATGTTGGGCAACACTCGTAACCAAGACAAGCTCAAAAAATTTAATTAGGGATAAACTCAAAGATTTGACTCTTTTCATAGTTCAGACTAAGACATAAAAGCCCCGTACTTACTGTAACATTTGCAAACCAGAATTTGATGACTGGAAAATGTTGCATAATATTCGCAACAAAGCCAAACCCAAAAAATTGAATTTAGGTTAATTGCGCATTAGAACTTCAGCCTGAGACATAAAATCCGATACTCTTAACATACTGCAACATTTGCTGACCAGAACTTGTTGATTGGAAAATTTTGCGCAATACTAACAGCAAATCAACCAATTCTCCAAAATTTCACCCAACGACTGTTTAGCCTGAGACGTATAAACCTACAACCTTAACCATAACTTATAGACTTGAATTTGTAAATAGAAAAACATTGCGATAAAATGTTTGGCTACATTCGCAACACAAACAAACAAATCTCCAAAATTGTATCCATCTGATAGTTCATCCTGAGACTTATAAACTCCAATTGTTTTTAAAAAATGTATAGACCCAAACTTGTGTTGAGCAAACACAGCAGCGTCTTAGGTGAAAACATGTTGAGCAATACCGGCCAGGCTCAAAAAATTGAATTTAGGTTAATCACAGAAATTTCACTCATTTGAACTTCTGCATGAAACATAAAATCCAGTACTCTTAACATACTACAACATTTGCTGACCAGAACTTGATGATTAAAAACATTGGGCAACATTCGCAACAAAAATAAACAATTCTCAAAATTTCATCCATCTGATAGTTCATCCTGAGATTTATAAACTCCAAATTTTTAGAAAATTTATAGACCCAAACTTGTGTTGAGCAAACACAGCAGCGTCTTAGTGGAAAACATGTTGAGCAACACCAGCCAGGCTCAAAATTGAATTTAGGTTAATCTCAGAAATTTCACGCATTTGAACTTCTGCATGAAACATAAAATCCAGTACTCTTAACATACTACAACATTTGCTGACCAGAACTTGATGATTAGAAAACATTGGGCAACATTCGCAACAAAAATAAACAATTCTCCAAAATTTCATCCATCTGATAGTTCATCCTGAGACTTATAAACCCAAATTTTTTAGAAAAATTTATAGACCCAAACTTGTGTTGAGCAAACACAGCAGCGTCTTAGGTGAAAACATGTTGAGCAATACCGGCCGCGCTCAAAAATTGAATTTAGGTTAATCACAAAATTTCACTCATTTGAACTTCTGCATGAAACATAAAATCCAGTACTCTTAACATACTACAACATTTGCTGACCAGAACTTGATGATTAGAAAACATTGGGCAACATTCGCAACAAAAATAAACAATTCTCCAAAATTTCATCCATCTGATAGTTCATCCTGAGACTTATAAACTCCAAATTTTTTGGAAAAATTTATAGACCCAAATTTGTGTTGAGCAAACACAGCAGTGTCTTTAGTGAAAACATGTTGAGCAATACCGACCAGGCTCAAAAATTGAATTTAGGTTAATTTCAGAAATTTCACGCATTTGAACTTCTGCATGAAACATAAAATCCAGTACACTTAATTAACATACTGTAACATTTGCAGAACAGAACTTGATGATTGGAAAATGTTAGGCAACATTCACAACAAAACAAACAATTCTCCAAAATTTCCTCCATTTGATAGTTCATCCTGAGACTTATAAACTCCAATTTATTGGAAAAATTTATAGATCCAAACTTGTGTTGAGCAAACACAGTAGCGTTTAGGGTGAAAACATGTTGAGCAATACCAGCCAGGCTCAAAAATTGAATTTAGGTTAATCTCAGAAATTTCATGCATTTGAACTTCAGCATGAAACATAAAATCCAGTACTCTTAACATACTACAACATTAGCAGACCAGAACTTGATAATTAGAAAATGTTGGGCAACATTCTCAACAAAAACAAACAATTCTCCAAAATTTCATCCATCTGATAGTTCATCTTGAGACTTATAAACTCCAAATTTTTTAGAAAAATTTATAGACCCAAACTTGTGTTGAGCAAACACAGCAGCGTCTCAGGTGAAAACATGTTGAGCAATACCGGCCAGGCTCAAAAAATTGAATTTAGGTTAATCTCAGAAATTTCACGCATTTGAACTTCAGCATGAAACATAAAATTCACTACTCTTAACATACTACAACATTAGCTGACCAGAACTTGATGATTAGAAAATGTTGGGCAACATTCGCAACAAAAATAAACAATTCTCCAAAATTTCATCCATCTGATAGTTCATCTTGAGACTTATAAACTCCAAATTTTTTGGAAAAATTTATAGACCCAAATTTGTGTTGAGCAAACACAGCAGCGTCTTAGGTGAAAACATGTTGAGCAACACCGGCCAGGCTCAAAAACTGAATTTAGGTTAATCTCAGAAATTTCACGCATTTGAACTTCAGCATGAAACATAAAATCCAGTACTCTTAACATACTACAACATTAGCTGACCAGAACTTGATGATTAGAAAATGTTGGGCAACATTCGCAACAAAAATAAACAATTCTCCAAAATTTCATCCATCTGATAGTTCATCCTGAGACTTATAAACTCCAAATTTTTTGGATAAATTTATAGACCCAAATTTGTGTTGAGCAGCAAACACAGCAGCATCTTAGGTGAAAACAAGTTGAGCATTACCGGCCAGGCTAAAAAAATTGAATTTAGGTTAATCTCAGAAATTTCACTCATTTGAACTTCAGCATGAAACATAATATTCACTACTCTTAACATACTACAACATTAGCTGACCAGAACTTGATGATTAGAAAATGTTGGGCAACATTCGCAACAAAATAAACAATTCTCCAAAATTTCATTCATCTGATAGTTCATCCTGAGACTTATAAACTCCAAATTCTTAGGAAAAATGTATTGACCCAAAATGTGTTGAGCAAACACAGCAGCGTCTTAGGTGAAAACATGTTGAGCAATACCGGCCAGGCTCAGAAAATTGAATTTAAGTTAATCTCAGAAATTTCACTCATTTAAACTTCAGCATGAAACATAAAATCCAGTACTCTTAACATACTACAGCATTTGCTGACCAGAACTTGATGATTGGAAAATGTTGAGCAACATTCGCAACAAAAACAAACAATTCTCCAAAATTTCATTCATCTGATAGTTCATCCTGAGACTTATAAACTCCAAATTTATAGACCCAAACTTGTGTTGAGCAAACACAGCAGCGTCTCAGGTGAAACCATGTTGAGCAATACCGGCCAGGCTCAAAAATTGAATTTAAGTTAATCTCAGAAATTTCACTCATTTGAACTTCAGCATGAAACATAAAATCCAGTACTCTTAACATACTACAGCATTTGCTGACCAGAACTTGATGATTGGAAAATGTTGAGCAACATTCGCAACAAAAACAAACAATTCTCCAAAATTTCATCCATCTGATAGTTCATCCTGAGACTTATAAATTCCAAATTTATAGACCCAAACTTGTGTTGAGCAAACACAGCAGCATCTTAGGTGAAAACATGTTGAGCAATATTGGCCAGGCTCAAAAAATTGACTTTAGGTTAATCTCGGTAATTTCACCCATTTGAACTTCAGCCTGAAACATAAAATCCAGCAGTCTTAACATACTGCAACATTGCAGACCAGAACTTGATGATTGGAAAATGTTGCGCAACATTCGCAACAAAAACAAACAATTTTCCAAACCTGATACGTAGTGTAACCCTACAATTCTTATGCAATTTGATTATTGGAAAATATTGCGCAACGCTATAAAAAAAAAGGCTAAACACGCACCCCTTGATGATGGCAAAAGTTGCACAAATCGTAAGTCCAACACTGAAAACTCCCGATATAAAAAAATACATCGTCACTGTTACTCGCACGTTTGTTGTATAAACAAGTGCGGGTTTTTTTACAAACTTATATGAAAGCGCAGGGCCCCCACTATTACCAAAGCCCTTTTCCGGGACTTTACATATCAACATTGAGCTTTGGAACCTGGCAATCCACGGTCAAAATTTGCGCGTTAATTATTGATAAATAATTCTGAAAGCTTGCAGTTTGGTAATTTAGCCTTCCGGGGCAACCTCAACAATAACTATAATAATTATAAAACAATCGATGTCATTGCGTTTTCTACAATGCTGCTTTACTTTCTAAGAGTAAGTGACTTTCTTTTCCTCGGTGGGTAACTTACCTAAAATGGCGCGAAGGTGCCCTTCGAGGGTCTGCAAGATGGTGATCTTAATCTCCTTAACTGATTTCCCGAGGAACTGTTCGGAAGCGGTCTGGAGCAGCTCGTCCGCCTTCATTATCTTACATTGCGCGACGCCAGTCACCGTCAGCGGAACACCCTGAGCCGTCTCGACGCTGTCGCATTGCGGGTTCAAAGTCATCACCTCGAGCGACAGCCGCTGGACGTCGGTCACCAACCACCAGGCCCACGCCCATCCTCCGACAATTGTCACCTTCTTCGTCGAGCCGCAACATCCACCTGCAAACAAACAAAAATAACTTCAGCTTATGCAACACACGGTGCGCGACACCAATTTTCGATACCGTAATCCGCGGCGGTCAAGTTCAAGGTACGCGGAGGTCCCGTTACACGTAGGAATGTGTTACGAATTTCATTCATTCGAGGTGCATAAAGAAAGTAGATGTTTTAGAGAAAAGAAAGAGCGTGCCCGCAAATGGGTCAGTTTCTTCCTCGCAGTGTTAAGAGCGCGAGTGAATAAGTGACATGTGTGGTGTTTTACTCAAGTTGATGATTTATATTATGCTGAAGATAATGAATTCCTTCTAAGGTGAGCCCGTTATCACCCCTTTTGTTACTTCTTTGTCTTGCATTCGTCGAAGCGAGTTACCCGTCTTGGTTTGGCTTGGTACGTAGACTAAGTGTTCAAAAAAAGGGTGGCTTATCAGTAGAAAGTTTCGGAATGTAATCAGTTTGTTGTGGGTGTTGATGGTGTAAGGTGTGTTATGATTTGGTCGCCACTAAGAGGTAATTTGCGTCATCGAAATTTCCGATCGTTCTTACTCCAGCGTTGAAATTTCTCCCAAATAAAGCGCTTTTAATCGAATTTACCCGTTACTTCTCCTTCTTGTTTTAAAAACCGAAGTCCCCCACCAATTGCGTGCATGTATTTCGGTATTTCCAATCGATTCTACGGACTTTCTTCCGAAAAATTCGAAGAACGACACAATTTTTAGTCATCTTGATCTTAATTCTCAATTACACAATACCAAGAATAAAGGAATTACCACAGTCGATTGTTTTTTATTTGTCAAAATACATAAAACGTAAATCCACCAAAAATTTTTCAAAAAATTCAAAATTACAATGATTATCACGGATTATCAAAATAAATCCTCAAACATTTACAACTAAGAAACTCGAAAAATTCAAATTCAATTTAAATGTTAATAAGAATACCCTAAAGAAATAGTAATTAAATTTCTGTGAATGAATGCTAAAAATACTTAAAAAATCGCATCAAAAATTACTCATATTAAAAGAAAAGTCATAAAAATTTTCAAAATTCAAAACTTAAAAAATCCATTCAATCTGATGTTAAAAATCGAAACCAATAACGCACCAAAAAAATCGAAAATTAAATTCAACAATTATCACTCATTATCGAAAATTAAAATTATAAAAAAATCATTTCCAAAATAATTAAAATTATAAATAAAATGTGATCACCAAATTTGAGCATTCAAAACATATATCAGAGAAAAGTATCGCAAACGATTAAAAAAATCGAATAGATTATCAGTATTATTAAAAGAAATAATAATCAATTTTCTTTGCAGTAATGTAACAAAATATATAGAAAATCGTTTCCAAAAAACTCAAATATTTATAACTAAGCAATTTGAAAAAGAAACAAAAATATTATCAAGAAAATTCAAGTTCAAATAAAATATTAATAAGAATACCCTTAAAGTAATTAAATTTCTTTTGCATTTGTGTTAAAAATTTTAAAATTCGTATTCAAAATAACTCACATTAAAAGAAGTCAAAAGAATTATCAAAAACTTTCAAAATTCAAAACTTGAATTATCAATCCTATCTGATGTTTGCACCACAAAATAAATCTATTTCACAGAAAAAAATTGAAAAAAAAATAAATAAAAAAAAAATTCAAAGATTATCAAAAAATTTGAATATTCAAATAATGTCTTAGAATGAGCAACCCATATGATAGCAAAAATGCAAACTAATTGTTATTTTTTTATTAAAAAATACACAAAAAAATTCAACAAAGAATTAAAAAAATTGGAATAATGTCTAACGATAGTCTGAATCATTGCAAGTATTTCTAAAAAATTCAAAAACGAATTCACAGAAAAAATTGAAAAACAATATTTTTCTTATGTATTCAATGTTATTAAATACATTCAAAAATACACTATATTAAAATTCAAAATATAAACAACTAATTAAAAAAAGGTTTAAAAATTAAACAAAAAAATTATTTATTGTATTTTCAAAAATTCCATATAAAATTAAATGTCTAACGATAGTCTAAATCATTGCTAAAAAATTTAAACATGAATTCACAGAAAAATTAAAAAAACAATATATTATTGTTAGGTAGACAATGTTATTAAATAGATCCGAATACACTGTAATAAAATTGAAAATAGATCAACTGA
This sequence comes from Abscondita cerata, assembly GCA_030710515.1. Lineage (NCBI taxonomy): Eukaryota > Metazoa > Arthropoda > Insecta > Coleoptera > Lampyridae > Abscondita > Abscondita cerata. Next base: position 131,758 of record JALBCR010001667.1, on the reverse strand, counting down.
TTTAAAACAAATTTGTTTAAAAATTAATCAAAAAATTCAACAAAGAACTTAATTCACTTCATGAAAAATTCATATGTATTTTCAAAAATTCACACGTAATTTTGATAGTCTACGAAATTATGCCAATTATTGTAAAAAAATGAATTCACAGAACTAATTAAAAACCAAAATATTTTGTTATGAAGTTAATGTAGTTAAGTACATTTACTTCGAGAAAAATTCGAAAATTCAAATGTTGTTTAACGATACTATAAATTATTGCAAAAATTCAAAATGAATTCCAGAAAAAATTTAAAAAACCAAAATATATTTGTTATGTCTAGGCAGTGTTGTTAAATGGATCTAAAAATACACTATAATAAAAATTCAAAAATATAATTAACTGATTTAAAAAAATTGTTTAAAAATTAAACAAAAAAATTTAACTTTGTTTCACTTCATAAACAAAAATTCAAAAATTCACATGTATTTTCGAAAAATTAAAATGTTGTCTAACTTTAGTCTAAATCATTGCAGTTATTGCTAAAAAATTCAGAAATGAATTCTCAGAAAGAAATTTTAAAAAAACAAAATATTATTGTTATGTAGGTAATGTTATGAAATGGATCCAAAAATACAATATAATAAAAATCCAAAAATATGACCAACTTATTTAAAAAAATTAAACAAAAAAATTCAACAGAGAATTTGATTCGCTTGTAAAAAAAAATTCGAAAATTTACATGCATTTTAAAAAATTCACAAGTATTTTCGAAAAATTGAAATATTGTCTACGATAGTCAAAATCATTGGAATTACTGCTAAAAAATTCAAAAATGAATTCACAGAAAAGATAAACAAAAGAACCAAAATTTTTTTTTTATATAGGCAATGTTACTAAATGAATTCAAAAATATATTAAGATAAAAATTCAAAAATATAATCAAATGATTTTAAAAAAAAATATTTAAAAATTAAACAAAAAATTCAACAGAGTATTTGATTCACTTCGTGAAAAAAATCAAAAAATTCAAAATTATTTTCAAATATGCAAATGCGTTTTCAAAAATTGGAAATAATGTCTAACGATTGTCTATATCATTGCAATTAATGCTAAAAATTCAAAAATGAATTCACGAAAAAATATTTTAAAAACCAAAATATTTTTGTCATGTAGGCAATGTTATTAAATGGATCCAAAAATATACTGTAATAAAATTAAAAAATATGATCAACTGATTTTAAAAAAATGTTTAATAATTAAACAAAAAAAATTAACAAAGAATTTAATTCACTTCGCAAAAAAAATTCAAAAATTCATATGTATTTTCGAAAAATTTAAATAATGTCAAACGATATGCTAAATTATTGCAATTAATGCTAAAATATATTCATAAATGAATTTATAGAAAAAAACATATATTTTTGTTATGTAGGTAATGTTATTAAATGAATAAAAAAATACACTATAATAAAAATTCAAAAATATGATCAACTGATTTAAAAAAAAACTATTAAAAAATTAAAACATAAATTCAACAAAGAACTTCACTTCGAGAAAAAAAATCGAAAATTCACATGTATTTTCGTAAAATTGAAATACACTATAATAAAAGTTTAAAAATATGATCAACTGATTTAAAAAAAAGTTAAAAAAATTCCACAGAGTATTTGATTCATTTCGTCAAAAAAATCAAAAAATTCTACAAGTATTTTCAAAAATGCACATGCGTTTTCAAAAAATTGGAAATAATGTCTAACGATTGTCTATATCATTGCAATTAATGCTAAAAATTCAAAAATGAATTCACAGAAAAAATTTAAAAAAAAACAAAATATATTTGTCATGTAGGCAATGTTATTAAATGGATCCAAAAATATACTATGTATAATAAAATTCAAAAATATGATTAACTGACTTTAAAAAAATGGTTAATAATTAAACAAAAAAATTAACAAAGAATTCACTTCGCAAAAAAAAAATCAAAAGTTCATATGCATTTTCAAAAATTCACATGTATTTTCGTAAAATTAAATTGTTGTCTAACGACAGTCTAAATCATTGCAATTAATGCAAAAAATTCAAAAAATAAATTTACATAAAAATTAATAAAAATATATATATTTTTGTTATGTAGGCAATGTTATTAAATGGATCCAAAATTACACTATGTAAAAAATTCAAAAATATAACATTTAAAAAAGCTTAATAAATTAAACAAAAATTCAACAAAAGAATTTATTCACTTCGTGAAAAATAAATTTAAAAATTCACATTTATTTTAAAAAATCGAAATAATGTCTAATGTAAGTTTGTTAAAAATTCAAAAAAACAAAAATATTTTTGTTGTTATTAAGTGGATACAATAAAAAATTGTTAAAATTCAAAAATTTGATAAACTGATTTAAAAAAAATTTCAATAATTAAAAAAAAAAAATCTTCCACCAGCTTTCTTCACAAAGAATAGAAGAATAAATTCTTCTCCAATTTTGGATTATTTTTTTTTCTATAATTTTTCAAAAATAAAAATAAATGATTTTAAGTGTTTGAAAATTCACAGATGGATCAGAAACAAACTTTTCGCCAATTTCGAATTTCTCAAAAAAAATTGGTTCACTGATGGTAAGAGTATCGGAGTGGCAATGACGTAACAGTCACCTCAAAGTAACTTTACTTTTCCTTTACGCATCTATCAAGTGTAATAACAGCCCTACTTCAACGTAACAATAATTACTTTGTTTTACAGAAATGAGTGCTATAGCAGCCCCTCTAATAGGCTTAGGCGCGGTCGCCACCTCGAACCTCGCTTATGTAGTGCCAGTCCTGATAACCGCACTGGCCTACTTCGGGTATGATCGAATGGATCCCGAATCGTACCCGATCGACATGGACACAGAAGCTTTGCGAACGAGCTACGACTTTATAGTGGTCGGAGGCGGATCGGCAGGTAAGATACCTTCGTATCTCCCACGAAACTACAGCGAAGCTTTTTTCAGGCGCGGTGGTAGCGAACAGACTCAGTGAAATTGAAAATTGGAACGTGCTGTTGTTGGAAGCGGGCGGCGACGAAACCGAGATATCGGACGTACCGGTGATGGCCGCTTATCTTCAACTATCCGGACTGGATTGGCGATACAAAACGGAACCACAAGAACGAGCCTGCTTGGGTACGCACTCAATTCGACTTGTATTGTATAAAACTAAGGCTTTTGCAGCGATGAACAATAATAGGTGCAACTGGCCGCGCGGTAAAGTAGTAGGCGGTTCGTCGGTGCTCAACTATATGTTGTAATGTGCGCGGAAATAAAAAGACTACGAGATATGGGAGTCGTTGGGTAACCCCGGATGGGGTTCGCGAGACGCACTCTATTATTTTAAAAAATCCGAAGACAATCAAAATCCGTACTTAGCGAGGACGCCGTACCACTCAACGGGCGGTTACCAGACGGTGTCCGAAGCGCCCTATCACACCCCTCTAGCGGCCACCTTCATCGAAGGCGGTAAGCAGCTTGGCTACGAGAATCGAGACATCAACGGCGAATTCCAAACGGGATTCATGGTCGCCCAAGGAACGACACGTAGAGGTTCGAGATGCTCGACCGCCAAAGCATTCTTGCGCCCGGTGCGGCTCCGAAAACCTTCACGTAGCGATGCACGCCCACGTCACCCGAGTACTTATAGATCCGGCAAGTCGAAAAGCACAAGGAGTCGAATTTCTTCGTGGAGGAAAGTTACGGAGAGCTCGCGCCACAAAAGAAGTCATTTTGTGCGCCGGCGCCGTAAATTCTCCACAAATTTTAATGGTTTCTGGAGTGGGGCCCAAAGAACACTTGGAAAAGCTAAAGATACCCGTGATCCAAGACTCAAAAGTAGGCCACAATTTGCAAGACCATATCGGTTTGGGAGGCCTAACGTTCATGGCAAACAAAAAAGTCTCGGTTACTCTAAACCGACTCAACGCCGTGAAACCGGTCATGGAGTACGTGATCTTGGGAAGCGGACCATTAACGATATTGGGTGGCGTCGAGGGTTTAGCTTTCGTCAACACCAAGTACGTGAACGCGAGCGATGACTTTCCGGACATCGAGTTTCATTTCATATCCGGCTCGACGAATTCCGACGGAGGGGCGCAGATCAAAAAAGCTCACGGTCTCAAAAATGAGTTTTACGAGAGAGTATTCGGGACGATTAGCAACAAAGATGTTTGGAGCGTGATTCCGGTACTGCTGCGTCCGAAAAGTAGAGGTGTGATCATGTTACGCAGTAAGAACCCCTTCGACCCGCCCCTGATATACCCAAACTACTTCCAAGACGATTTCGACATGAAGACTTTGGTGGAGGGCGTTAAGATAGCGGTAGCATTAAGCAAAACCTCAGCTTTCAAAAAGTACGGCAGCGAGATGCGGCGTTTTCCCGACTGCGACCATCTTCCTTTGGCGACAGATCAATACTGGGAGTGCATGATACGTTTATATTCGGTGACGATTTATCATCCGGTCGGTACTTGCAAAATGGGGCCTTATTGGGACCAAGAGGCGGTGGTCGATCCCCAACTGCGCGTGTACGGTGTCAAAGGATTGAGAGTGATCGACGCCTCGATCATGCCCACGTTGGTCAGCGGTAACACAAACGCGCCAGTCATAATGATCGGCGAAAAAGGTTCGGACATGATCAAGGAGTTTTGGTTGAACTCCGTGGAGGCGCGTAGATGGCGCGGAGTATGATGCAAACACCAAAAAACTAGTTTTAATATTTTTTAAAGTGTATACAATCATTTTATATAAATATATTATATTTATTTTGCATTAAAATTGTGCCAATTGCGCCCGAGACAAATAAAAAAACATCACCGGGCCGGTGTTGGCAATGTCATCATACTACCGGGAGGATATCACAACGTGTTAATGAAATTTTCAAGAAGCTGTCCACAAAATAATATATTCTGGAATTTAAAACCTGCCATTGTCTCGCTAAACATTTAATAAAACGCTACGGATTTTGCTTAAAACAACATTAACTTGATAGTAAAATGTCAGAATAACGTTGCGGGGCCAGTATTGATCAATTTAGTTTGCTGGACGGTTTCGAAAATATTGTACCCCGTCGACGTACCAAAGCTGGGTAACAGTTGTTAATTAAAATGTTCACTTTGGGACTTTTGAACAGAAAAGTGGATACTATGAAAAAATAGTTGAAGTTAGTATCGTATTGCCAATATTTAATATTGTAATAGCATGCTTAAGATTTTTAAAATAAATTTAAATTAATTTAAAATCATTAAATCCAGCAAGAGGTGGTCCAGCGCTCAAACTAAATAAACACTAAACGTTCAATAATGTTCAACACTTTATTTCCATTAACGTGCCAGTACTGGCAAATTATTAAAACCATATTATACAACAGAATATCGACGTTTTAGTTTAGCTGCACAGTGGTCAGGAACAAAACAAGAAACTTTTACTCAAGACGTTACCGGGCCAATACCGACAATAATCCATTTGACAGCTTAAAAAAAGCAAAAATCCGACAACTAATGTCAATAACAAAACAAATACTAAAGCGCTACGAGGCCAGTACCGTATTGGAAATGTGATAAAAATATGTCAGTCATTATCGGGCCGGTATTGGCAAATTAATCATCACATAAAAAAACAAAATGAAGCTCTAGCTTAGCTGTAAAGTTGTCAAGAACAAAACAAGAAACAGTTGCATGATAAACCATAACGTTAACGGTCCAGTACCGGCAATAATGCAATGACAAGCCATGCCAAAACATTTTTTTGAATTAAATTAAATGTTGTACTCAAGCCACTAAGAACTAAGTATTTCATTAGCACCCTTAAATTCTCTTTCCTAAACTACCAAAATAGTAATGGCACAGCCGGTATTGGCGATGTTCCAATTACATCAGCTGATTTAATCTTATATTATTTATTTTCAAAGCCGAATGTAAACTAAAAGAAATACCTGAGTGTTACTGATGATATAAACGACTCCGTTACTGGGTCGGTAAAGGTACTAACAGATATATTTAGTGATTCAACAAATGTTATGCATTCATACTTTATAAAAAAGAGTTTATATCCACCGTATATAAAAAAATACTCCAATTTTACCGGACCGGCATAAAAGTCAAAGCCAACTGTGAACTTTGTTTATGTGTTTGAATTCAAATCATAATCAAATCACTTCGTCAGCAAAAATCGCAAAATTAAACCCTCCGAAAAAACATTTTATTTTTCCTAAGTAGGCGTTGAAAGAATCTGCTTGAAACAATAAAACCTAAAACGCAAGGCAAGCACGATTGAGTGTCGTATTCAAATTATCGCGTTGCACTTTTCGAGTGCGCCATTTAGTTTCGAAAAAATGTCGACGCATAACATGAACTTTTATTCGGTCACGCGAATGGTCTTAACCCTCGTCCCCAGCTTCGGTTTTTTAATTTCATTGCACTCGTCGATTATGCACACACGAAAAGACATCTTAGACGTCGAAAATCGCATAAAAGACACTCCGCCGCATAAGTTGTACGAAAGTTACGATTTCATCGTAGTTGGCGGCGGCAGTGCCGGCGCGGTGATGGCGAATCGTCTCAGCGAGATCCCGTATTGGAACGTGCTGCTTTTGGAAGCGGGACCGGACGAAATTTATCTATCAGATATACCGTTGTTTTTCCCGGTGCTGCAGCGCACACCCTTCGACTGGAAGTACCAAACGGAACCCTCCGATTACTACTGCAAGGGCATGAAAAATTCGCGCTGTAACTGGCCCAGAGGTAAAGTTCTCGGCGGATGTAGCGTGCTCAACGCAATGCTCTACGTGCGCGGCAACAGGCGCGACTACGACCAGTGGGAAGAACTAGGAAATCCCGGATGGGGTTACGAAAACGTGCTGCCGTATTTTAAAAGGTCGGAAGACATGCGGATCGAGGAGTTGCGCGACGATCCGTACCACGGAACCGGCGGGTACCTCTCGGTCGAACACTTTCGGTACCACTCGCACCTGGTGGATTGGTTTTTGAGGGCCGCGCAGGACTTGGGTTACGAAATCAGGGACATAAACGGCGAGTACCAAACTGGGTTCACTGTTTCGCACGGGACTTTGCGTGACGGACTCAGGTGCAGCACGGCGAAGGCGTTCATCAGATCCGTGCACGATCGAGAGAACCTGCACGTGAGTTTATTATCACACGTGGAGAAGGTGTTAGTGGATCGCGGCAATCTTCAAGCTTACGGTGTTGTGTTTCACAAGCTCGGGAAAAAATTTGTAGTCGAAGCCGAGCGCGAGGTGATCTTAAGCGCGGGCGCTCTGCAGTCGCCCCAGCTGCTGATGTTATCGGCATAGGTCCGGCCCGGCACCTCGCCGAAATCGGGATAACGCCGATCTACGATTCGCCCGGCGTCGGCCAAAATCTACAGGACCACGTCGCCATGGGTGGCGGAACATTCTTGTACGACAAGCGGATCTGTGCCCGGATGGATGCAGTATATTGTTGCCGCAAGTCTACACCACCGAGAATATTGAAGCTTTTACGGTGCATGAGGCCGGACCGTTGTACTGGCTTCCGGAGTGCGAAGTTATGGGGTTCGTGAATACCAAGTACGCGAACGCCTCCGACGACTGGCCCGATATTCAAATGTTCGGGACGTCGTACTCCGATAACACTGACGGAGGGTTGTTCAGCAAAAGGATCACCGGATTGAGCGACACCATCTACTCAGCGGTTTACGAAGACCTCCTCTACCAAGACGCCTTCAACTTCATGCCTTTGCTGATGAGGCCCAAAAGCCGGGGGCAGATTCTCCTCCAAGACAACAATTACAAATCGCACCCTCTAATCTACCCAAACTACTACTCGGATCCTCAAGATCTAGCCGTCATGGTAAGTGAACCATCAAGCTATGTGCATGGAAGTAACCACGTGGTTTTAGATCGAAGGAGCTAAAATTGGTTATGCGTTTCGCAAACGCCCACGATGCGAGAACTAAACACACGTTTCAACCTCTTACAAGATACCTGGGTGCGAACATCTGAAGTTTCTATCGGACGAGTATTGGGGCTGTCAGGCTCGGTACTACACTCTAACAATTTACCATCCGGTTGGGACGGCGAAATGGGGCCGGACGACGACTACCTCGCCGTCGTCGATCATCGTCTGAAGGTGAAGGGAATCGTAAACCTACGGGTAGTGGACGCCTCGATAATGCCAGTGATAGTGAGCGGTAACACGAACGCCCCAACGATTATGATCGCCGAAAAAGCCTCGGATTTTATCAAAGAAGATTGGGGGTTGTGGGGCGGGGGTTCGAGTGCGACACGTCATAGTGATGGTGACTTAACTAAAAAGACAATTTCGTTTAGAAACAGCAGTGATTTTTGCAAACTTAAGGACAAAATGCCAGCTCACTGGAAAAAAATTGACTACTGGTAGTTTCGTAAAAATAAATCACAACCAAAATTTGTTTGCTGATCTAATTCAAACTGAACCAAATTTGCATACTTCGACCACATTAAAACAAAACAAACAAACATTTTTCAAAATTTTGAAAATATAGATAAAATTGAAAAAGTAAACTATTCCATAAATTGGTCTTTAATTAATAATTGATTTTTCAAAATTAAAAAAAAATTAAAATGTTCTGAAAAAAAAGTAAAAAGGAAAAGTTTTTAAAAATATTTTATCAAATAATTTATAACCAGCAAAAAAACAAAAATCAAAAGTCAGTAAATAAACTAAAATTAAAGAAAAAAAAAGTTAAAATTTTGAACAAATATTCTTGCACAAAAATTCATACAAAAGATATCGCCAGAACACCGTAGTAAACCATAAAAATAGAAATTTTTCAAAAATAATTTAGCGCACAAAACTAAAAAAAAAAATAAATTAATTTAGAATAAAAATTAAAAAAAAAAGTTTTCAAAAATTGTGATCAAACAAATTAAAAACAAAAATAATTTTAAAAACTTTACGATTGCCTTTTGTCAATAATATTAAAATTTGTTTTTGAAAAATCAGTAACCGAATTCTTAGGTAACATTTAAAAAAAGAAACCCATTAAAAACAACAAAAAATCTGTTAAATTTTTATTTAAGTTGTATAAATAAAAAAAAATTGTTATACAGGGTGTTTTTATTTGAATGTCAATATTTAAGGGAGCGATTTTTAGGTTCATTTTAAGAAGAAAACTTGATACAAACGTATGTCCTAAACGTCTTAAATTTTTAAGGTACAGTTTGGTAATTAAAAAATAAATCATTTATTATCAATATATGTAATAGGTACCACCTTAGATATTTTAATGACTTTTTTTATTTCCACCAGTGGCGTTCATACGGTTTTTGATTTGCCTATTATGACAAACAGTGATGGTACGCCACTGATTTTTCTTAAAATTAAAATTATTTTGAAATCCCCAACCATTTCTAAGCAAATATGATCCTTTGATTTTTTTCAATCCAATGAACGATTTTCGCTTAAAAAAATAAAATCCGCTTCTCTACATGATCATAACAATATCGTTCAATATGACAATATCACCATGAAGAGAAATAGATTTTATTTTTTTAGGTAAAAACCGTGCGTCGGATTGAAAAATGAAGGGATCAAATTTGATTAGAAATTATTGGAGATTTCAAAAATATATTTATTTTAAAAGAAAACAGTGGCGTACCACAGATATTGATAGTACGCCACTGATTTATCTTAAAATAAGATTATTTTTGAAATCTACAATCACTTTTAACCAAATTTTATTCCTTATTTTTTTCAATCCGATGCATGGTTATTGCTTAAAAAATTAAAAGGTTTCTCTGCATGATCGTAACAATTAAAATCGTTAATATTACAGTATCACCATGCAGAAAAATAGATTTTATTTTTTTAGGTAAAAACACGTGCGTCGGATTGAAAAAATGAAGGGATCAAATTTGATTAGAAATTATTGGAGATTTCATAAATATATTTATTTTAAAAGAAATCAGTGGCGTACCACAGACATTGATAATTACGTCACTGATTTATCTTAAAATAAAAATTATTTTTGAAATCTATAAACACTTCTAAGCAAATTTTATTCCTTAATTTCTTTTAATCCGATGCATAGTTATTGCTTAAAAAAATAAAAACGTCTCTCTGCATGATCGTAACAATTAAAATCGTTAATATTACAGTATCACCATGCAGAGAAATAGAATTTTTTTTGGTAAAACCCGTGCATTGGATTGAAAAAATCAAGGGATCAAATTTGATTAGAAATTATTGGGGATTTCAAAAATATATTTATTTTAAGAAAAATCAGTGGCGTACCACAGACATGATAGTACGCCACTGATTTATCTTAAAATAAAAATTATTTTTGAAAACTACATTCATTTCTAAGAAAATTTTATTCCTTAATTTTTTCAATCCGAAAAAAAATAAAAACGTTTCTCTGATTCAAATTTGATTAGAAATTATTGGGGATTCCAAAAATATATTTATTTTAAGAGAAATCAGTGGCGTACCACAGACATTAATAGTACTCCACTGATTTCACTTAAAATAAAAATTATTTTTGAAATCTACATTCATTTCTAAGCAAGTTTTATTCCTTAATTTTTTCAATCCGATGCAAGGTTATTGCTTAAAAAAATAAAAACGTCTCTCTGCATGATCGTATCACGATTAAAATCGTTAATATGACAGTATCACCATGCAGAGAAATAGATTTAATTTTTTTAAGTAAAAACCGTGCATCGGATTGAAAAAATCAAGGGATCAAATTTGATTAGAAATTATTGAAGATTTCAAAATATATTTATTTTAAGAGAAATCAGTGGCGTACCACAGACATTGATAGTACGCCACTGATTTCTCTTAAAATAAAAATTATTTTTGAAATCTACAATCACTTCTAAGCAAATTTTATTCCTTAATTTTTTCAATCCGATGCATGGTTATTGCTTAAAAAATAAAAACGTTTCTCTGTATGATCGTAACAATTAAAATCGTTAATATGATAATATCACCATGTAGAGAAATAGATTTTATTTTTTAGGTAAAACCGTGCGTCGGATTGAAAAAATCAAGGGATCAAATTTGATTAGAAATTAATGGGGATTTCAAAAATATATTTATTTTAAGAGAAATCAGTGGCGTACCACAGACAGTGATAGTACGCCACTGATTTATCTTAAAATAAAAATTATTTTTGAAATCTACAATCACTTCTAAGCAAATTTTATTCCTTAATTTTTTTCAATCCGATGCAATAGTTATTGCTTAAAAAAATAAAAACGTTTCTCTGTATGATCGTAACAATTAAAATCGTTAATATGATAATATCACCATGTAGAGAAATAGATTTTATTTTTTTAGGTAAAAACCGTGCGTCGGATTGAAAAAAATCAAGGGATCAAATTTGATTAGAAATTATTGAAGATTTCAAAAATATATTTATTTTAAGAGAAATCAGTGGCGTACCACAGACATTGATAGTACGCCACTGATTTATTTTAAAATAAAAATTATTTTTGAAATCTACAAACACTTCTAAGCCAATTTTATTCCTTAATTTATTTCAATCCGATGCATGGTTATTGCTTAAAAATAAAAACGTCTCTCTGCATGATCGTAACAATTAAAATCGTTAATATGACAGTATCACCATGCAGAGAAATAGATTTGATTTTTTTAAGTAAAAACCGTGCATCGGATTGAAAAAAATCAAGGGATCAAATTTGATTAGAAATTATTGAAGATTTCAAAAATATATTTATTTTAAGAGAAATCAGTGGTGTACCACAGACATTGATAGTACGCCACTGATTTATCTTAAAATAAAAATTATTTTTGAAATCTACAATCACTTCTAAGCAAACTTTATTCCTTAATTTTTTCAATCCGATGCATGGTTATTGCTTAAAAAATAAAAACGTCTCTCTGCATGATCGTAACAATTAAAATCGTTAATATGACAGTATCACCATGCAGAGAAATAGATTTGATTTTTTAAGTAAAAACCGTGCATCGGAATGAAAAAAATCAAGGGATCAAATTTGATTAGAAATTATTGAAGATTTCAAAATATATTTATTTTAAGAGAAATCAGTGGCGTACCACAGACATTGATAGTACGCCACTGATTTATTTTAAAATAAAAATTATTTTTGAAATCTACAATCACTTCTAAGCAAATTTTATTCCTTAATTTTTTTCAATCCGATGCATGGTTATTGCTTGAAAAAATAAAAACGTCTCTCTGCATGATCGTAACAATTAAAATCGTTAATATGACAGTATCACCATGTAGAGAAATAGATTTTATTTTTAAGTAAAAACCGTGCATCGGATTGAAAAAAAAATCAAAGGATCAAATTTGGTTATAAATTATTGAAGATTTCAAAATATATTTATTTTAAGAGAAATCAGTGGCGTACCACAGACATTTATAGTACGCCACTGATTTATTTTAAAATAAATTTATTTTTGAAATCTACAATCACTTCTAAGCAAATTTTATTCCTTAATTTTTTTCAATCCGATGCATGGTTATTGCTTAAAAAAATAAAAACGTCTCTCTGCATGATCGTAACAATTAAAATCGTTAATATAACAGTATCACCATGCAGAGAAATAGATTTTATTTTTTTAGGTAAAAACCGTGGATCGGATTGAAAAAAATCAAGGGATCACATTTGATTAGAAATTATTGGCGATTTCAAAAATATTTTTATTTTAAGAGCTAAATCAGTGGCGTACCACAGACATTGATAGTACGCCACTGATTTATTTTAAAATAAAATTATTTTTGAAATCTGCAATCACTTCTAAGCAAATTTTATTCCTTAATGTTTTTCAATCCGATGCATGGTTATTGCTTAAAAAATAAAAACGTTTCTCTGCATGATCGTAACAATTAAAATCGTTAATATGACAATTTATTTTTTTAGGTAAAAACCGTGCGTCGGATTAAAAAATCAAAGGATCAAATTTGATTAGAAATTATTGGAGATTTCAAAAATATTTTTATTTTATGAGAAATCAGTGGCGTACCACAGACATTGATAGAACGCCACTGATTTCTCTTAAAATATAAATTATTTTTGAAATCTACAATAACTTCTAAGCAAATTTTATTCCTTAATTTTTTTCAATCCGAAAAAAAAAATAAAAACGTTTCTCTGCATGATTGTAATGATATCGTTAATATGATATGAAAAAATTAAAAATGGATGGGGATTATAAGAATAACTTTTATTTTAAGAGAAATCAGTGGCGTACCTTCAATATCTGTCAATATAGGAAGGTCAAAATTCGCACGAACGTCGCTGGTGAAAATAACAAATGTTGTAAATTGCTATGTTAGTACGAGCGGCAATAGATGTCGCAACATCTGGTTGTTCCCAAATAATGTCTTGCCCAAACAATAAATAATTTTACTACTTTCTTCTTTTTTAATAAATTTTTAATGATTATTTTTATTTTTAAACTGTCATTGCATTGTTTTGTGAAAATGCATCATTCATTCCATAAAATTTTTTTTAAAATCAATTATCACAAATATTCTGCTTATTTATATTAATTTAACGAATAATTAGAAAATGAGAATAGAAAACAAGGCCTACTTTAATAGTAATGGGAAACAATTAGATTACGAACAAAATCCAATTCAAGTTTGATAAACTACGTCATTGTGCGAAATTATAAATCAATTTGCCAACTTTCAATAAATTAAGGAAAATTAAGAAATCCGTAATTAATTACAATGTATTATATTGTTGGCGTAATTTTTTTTATTCTACGAAATTCTTATAAAAAAGTTTTCCCTAAATTTATGATTTTTTGACAGATTTTCAAATTTATTTTTTATAATGTGGGTACAAAATTTTGAATTCTTTCTACCTAGCCATTTCTAATGCAAAAACTTTTAGTTTTATTCAGAAGCAAAAATTTTTAATTTTTTTGAATGTCTACTTTATATTACTATTTTACCAACAATTTTAAAACAATACATTTTCAAAAATATTTTTATTCATTTATAAAAAAATCTATATTTCAAAAAACAATAATATTGAAACAATATTAATTTTGTAGACAATTTATCCTATTCATCAAGACAATTTTTGAAATTTAATATTAAATTGACACAGACATGTTACATAATTCTTTTAAATATTTTTTTGTTTTTTTTAATTATATTAATTTTTAGAAAATCATAACATTTGTCTTTAAAAACAAAATTAAATAAAAATAAATAAAAAAAATATTTTCAAAATAACTAACAAGAAGCTTTAAAAATTACATTAACATTTCCACTGTTACTTTTTAATTTTTAACATAATTTTAAATGCAAAAAATTAACAATTTTTATTAAAAATATTTTTTTCCTTATTTTTTACTTTATCGCAATTAAAAGAAAATAAATACATATTGAAAAATATATTTTTTATGTACCACCAATTCTGTGAAAAATTTTAATTAAAATAATTCTGAAAAATTAAAAACAAAAATTTATTGTTGCAATATCAGTGTTTTATTACCAAGAATAATAACAAAAAAAAGTTATTTTATAAACAATCCAGAAAAATAAAAATAGTTTTGTATCAATTTTTTTAACAAATTGGGTTAAGATTTCTAGACACTTTTAACGAAAAGAAAATGTAAAAAATTTCAGCTGAACCCTAATTGAAGTATTTGTATCGGATTAAATAAATTCAGTTTTTCAAATTTTTTTTATACAGTACGAAAACAAAATTTTTATTTCTGTATTTTTAAAAGTTTAAATTAAATACCATAAATTTTTAACCTTTTTTAAATTCAAGGGGAAAATTTGATTTATTTTTTTTAAATGTTTGAATTCCACTTTTTTTGTTTTTTAAAATTAAATTCAATTAACATTTTAATCACAAAAAGAGGATTAATTTTTGGGATTTTATATTTTAATATAATTTAAATGTCTAAATTTACACGGTTTCTATTAATTTAAAAATGTATACTTTGAGTTTTATAAATCTATCATCTCTTACTGAAATAAATTTTTAATTCTTAATTTCTTTTTCAATATTAAAAACTAACGAACTTAAGACTTTTAAGCAATTTTTTATTATTTTTATTTTGAAAAAAAATTTTTTAAATTTAATTTCAAGTTTTAAATATCTGGTGAAGGATTTTTCAGATTATTTTTCGAATAACTAATTAATGTTTATTAAATTTTTAATTTTTTTTCATAATTTAGTTTAAATGTACATATTTACTTATTTAAAATTAAAAAACTATATTTTGATTTTTATAAATCTATCGTTTTTCGGAACTAAATTTTAAATTCTTAGTTTGCAATCTTTTGATATTTGTAAAATTTAAGTTTTAAACAAAATAAAAAAAACTAAAAAATTTTAAAATTTCTAATTATCGTTGAAGAAGATAAAAAAAAACAACTCGTTTGGAATTGTTTGACCTCCACCATAGAGGGGGTCCTAATCTCCATACCTAAATAAAAATTAAAATAATATTTAAACAAAATGTTTTTTTTAAATTAGTTTAATTATTTATTAAAAATATAACCAAAATATAATTTTATTCTTAGGAGTACTTTTTCATATATTTTTATTACTATTAATATTAAAATTATTTCTTAAAAAAATAAATTTCCATAATTTAGTTTTAAGAAGAATGTTTTGAACAAAAATTAAAAAAACAAAAAATAGTCGATTTGTCGTCTGCTCAATAACATCAATAAAAATTTTTGAAAAAATTTTCATGGAATCAGAATTTCTAAATAAATATTTAAAAAGCGGTAAATCGTTTTGAAAGTAAAACCCTAGCAACTAAAAATGAAATTTTTCAAAAACTTTGATTGCATAAAATTAAAAAAAAATGTACACAAAATATTTTAAAAATTATTTAAATCCCATAAACTAAATAGCAGAGAAAAAACTAATTTTAGTTTATAAGGACCTTGGTCAGTCCAAAGACTCCTAGGAAGAATTAAAAAAAAGATGAAAAGGTTAGAAGTAAATATTTAAAATCGGCCAACTATGATTTAGGTATTAACAGTATTTAAAAATATTTTGACAAATAGTTTATATCAAAACAACTAAAAAAGAAAATTCATCGTCGTACACAAAAATCTTCAAATTTGGCGGTTTTTACACTAAAATTTTTCAAAAATTACAATCAAATAAATTTGAAAATATATTTTTAAAACATTAAACATTTTTATCTTGTAAAAGATATAATTAAATAAAATTTAAAAAATGATAGTTATTATTTATCAAAAAGCTTAAAATTTTGAAAAAATATTTATGGCCCAAAAAACAAATTTAACAAAACTTTATTAAACATTTTGTATTTTTACAAATTTTTGAATTTGAAAATTTTCAACATCTTTTCACAATTATATTAATTTTTAGAAAATCATCAAATTTGTCAAAAAGTATGACTAACATACATTTTAAAAATTTTAATGAAAATTGTTTGTTTACAGCGTTTAAAATCCACTATCCACTATTAAAAATAACCTTCAAAATAATATTCTTCAAAAATCCCCACCAAAAATTTAAAAGTTTAAATTAAATACATAAAAGTATTTTTCAAAATAAAAATTATTTAAAAATCCTTAAAAATCTCCATCCTTAAATTAGACATTTTAAAATTCGTTAGTTTTTAATTTTGAATAAAACCAAAAATTTACAAAATACAAAAGATTTCAAGCCAAGAAATTTGTTTTCGTAAAAAATGAAAGATTCATGAAATTCAAAATACATTTTTTTTAATATAAAAACATAAAAACTGTGTAAAAATAAACATTGAAAATAAATATGTAAAAATTAAAAATTAAAATAAATTTTAGCTCTTGAAAACACAAAAATTTAAATAATTAAAAAATAAAAAAAGTATTTCCAAAATAACTAAAAAAGTTTAGTAAATAACTTTAAAAATTACACCTTTACGTCAATATTTTTTTAAGCGCCATTAATTATTTGTGAAAATACTTTTTATGAATTTACTTATACGTTTAAATTTACAAAGGTTTAAACTTATCTAATACTAAAAATAATAAGTTTTTTGAAATCATAATCCAAAAATAACAATTTTAAAATGTAATTTTTCTTGTGATTCTATATTTTTTTCACTTTATCAAAGTTCCTCAAATTAAAAAAAAATAAAAAAATCAAAATTAGAAAAAATAAATACATACATATTATAAAAAAAAATAATTTTGAAAAATTAAAAACAAAAACTTTTGCAATTACCAACAATAAAAAAAAGTTTTAGTAACACTTTTTGAAATTATTTTACTAATTTTTTAAATTATATTTTTAATAGAAAAGAAAATCTATAACCATGAATTAAATACAAAATAAAATGTTTAAAAATCGCTAAACCCATATAATCAATTAATTTAACAAATCGGGTTAATATTTCCAAACACTTTTATCACAAATGATTAAAAAAATAATCTAATCTTTGCCCTCGACTTAAAAAAATTTTGGCGTCACAAAGCAACCATAATAAACTAATAAGTACTTCAAACAAGCAATTAAATAGTTTAAAACAATATCAACGAAAAAAAATATATAGATAAGTTCACGTAAACCCCGATTGCAACGTTTGTCTCGTATTAATGTTTTAAATAATTTTTTTTTTACAAAATTTAAATTTTTATATTTAGAAAAAAAATTTAATTTTTTTTAAATCAGGGGAATAATTTAATTGTTTTTTTTTAAATGTTCGCATTTCATTTTTTTTTCTTTTTCATCATTTAATTATATTAAGTTTTTAATAACCATGAACATGATGCATTTTAGGAATTTTTTTCATATTTATAAAAATATAAAAACAAATTTAATTTCTTAAGTTACATATTTTGTATTTTAAAAATTTTTTTTATTAAAAACTAACCACGTTTAAAATTTCCAATGTAAGTATGGAGATTTTGAAGCAATTTCTTAATTATTTTTTGTTATTTTGAAAGATATTTTTTTATGTATTTAATTTAAACTTTAAAATTTTTAGTGAAATTTTGAAAAAACAATTTAATTAGTAATATTTATTATATTTTAATTTTTAAAAATTTAGTTTAAACAAGCAAATTTACACAGTTTCTACACTTACTTAATATTAAAAATTATATTATGAATTTTATTAATGCATTTAAAAAAACATTTATTGTAGTTAATTTAAAATTTTTAATTTTGGTGGGGTTATTTGAAGACTATTTTTTTAATAACTAATATTTATTACATTTTTGATTTTTTTTCATAATTCAAATGTCTAAATTTAGAATTTCTAGACTCACCGAAAATTAAAAAACAATATTTTGAGTTTTAAAATCTATACATTTTACGGAAACTAATTTTAATTTTTTAACTTGCAATCTTTGGTATTTTGCAAAATTTTAGTTTTGTTCAAAATTTAAAAACTAACAAAATTAAAAATTTCTAATGTAAAGATGGAGATTTAAAAAAAAAATTTTATTTATTTTTTGTTATTTTGAAAATAACTTTTCTGTACTTTTAAATTTTTGATGCGGGCTTTTGAAGATTAATTATTTAATAACTAATATTTATTAAATTCTTAATTTTTTTCATAATTTAATTTAAATGTCTGAAGTTAACAGTTTCATTATTAAAAAACTATATTTTAAATTTTATTCATCTATCGTCTTTTCAGAAAACAAATTTTAATTTTTTGGCTTTTAATATTTTGCATTTTCTAAATTATTTGTTTTATTCAAAATTGTGTAGAACAAACTTAAAAATTTCTAATGTAACATGGAAATTTTTAAGTAATTTTTAATAATTTTTGTCATTTAAAAATACATTTAAAATATTTAATTTTAAATTTTTGATGGGGTTTTTTAAAAATAATTTTTTTAATACCTAATATTTATTACATTTTTGATTTTTTTCATAATTCAGTTATATCTAAACTTAGAATTTCTAGACCCACCTAAAATTAAAAAAACAATATTTTGAGTTTTAAAATCTATACATTTTTACGGAAACTAATTTTAATTTTTTAACTTGCAATCTTTAGTATTTTGCAAAGTTTTAGTTTTATTTAAAATTTAAAAACTAACAAAGTTAAAAGTTTCTAATGTAAAGATGGAGATTTAAAAAAAAATTTATTTATTTTTTGTTATTTTGAAAATATCTTTTGTGTACTTTTTAAATTTTTGATGGGGGCTTTTGAAGATTAATTATTTAATAACTAATATTTATTAAATTCTTAATTTTTTTTCATAATTTAATTTAAATGTCTGAAGTTAACAGTTTAATTATAAAAACTATATTTTAAATTTTATTCATCTATCGTCTTTTCAGAAAACAAATTTTAATTTTTGGCTTTTAATATTTTGCATTTTCTAAATTATTTGTTTTATTCAAAATTAAGAACCCACCTAAAATTAAAAAAAAACAATATTTTGAGTTATAAAATTCATACATTTTTACGGAAACTAATTTTAATTTTTTAACTTGCAATCTTTGGTATTTGCAAAGTTTTAGTTTTATTCAAAATTTAAAACTAACAAAGTTAAAAATTTCTAATGCAAAAATAGAGAATTTTAAAGAATTTTAATTATTTTTGTTATTTTAAAAAAACTTTTGTGTACTTTTTAAATTTTTGGTGCGGACTTTTGAAGATTATTTTTATAATAACTAGTATTTATTAAATTCTTAATTTTTTTTCATAATTTAACGTAAATGTCTAATGTTAACAGTTTCATTATTAAAAAACTATTTTTTAAATTTTATTCATCTATCGTCTTTTCAGAAAACAAATTTTAATTTTTTGGCTTTTAATATTTTGTATTTTCTAAATTACTTGTTATATTAATTAAAAAAAACATTTAAAGTAGTTAATTTAAAATTTTAAATTTTTGGTGGGGTTTTTAATGATTATTTTTTACTAACTAATATTAATTACTTTTTATTTTTATTAATAATTTACACAGTTTATAGCCTTACTTAATATACAAAAATATATAATCTAAGAATAGGGATTTTTACGCAATTTTTATTTAAAAAACTTTTTTTATTTAATTTAAAATTTTTAATTTTTGGTGGATTTTTTGAAAATTATTTTTGAATAACTAATATTTATTACATTTTTAATTTTTTTCATAATTCAGTTTAAATGTCTAAATTTAGAATTTCTAGACTCACCTAAAATTAAAAAAAAACAATATTTTGATTTTTAAAATATATACAATTTTACGGAAACTAATTTTAATTTTTAACTTGTAATCTTTGATATATTGTAAAGTTTTGGTTTTATTCAAAATTTAAAAACTAACAAAGTCAAAAATTTTTATGTAAGGATGGAGATTTTAAAAAAAATTTTTTATTTTTTGTTATTTTGAAAAAAATTTTGTGTACTTAATTTAAACTTTTAAATTCTTTTGAAGATTATTTTTTAATAACTAATATTTATTAAATTTTTAATTTTTTCATAATTTAATTTAAATTTTTAAAGTTAACAGTTTTAATATTAAAACTATATTTAAAATTTTATACATCTTTCGTCTTTTCAGAAAACAAATTTTAATTTCTTGGCTTTTAATATTTTGTACTTACTTTTTTGTTTTATTCAAAATTAAGAACTAACAAACTTAAAATTTCTAATGTAAGATGGAGATTTTTAAGTAATTATTTAATAATTTTTTGTCATTTAAAATAAACATTTAAAGTATTTGATTTAAAATTTTAAATTTTTGATGGAGTATTTTAATGATTATTTTTAGTAACTAATATTAATTACTTTTGGTTTTTTTTTAAATAATTTACAGTTTCTAGACTTACTTAATATAAAAAAATATATAATGTATGAATGGAGATTTTTAAGTAATTTTGATATAAACAAACATTTTTTGGATTTTAAATTTTTGGTGGGGTTTTTTGAAGATTATTTTTTTAATAACTAATATTAATTACATTTTTGATTTTTTTTTCATAATTCAGTTTAAATCTCTAAATTTAGAATTTCTAAACTCACCTATAATTAAAAATACAATACTATGAGTTTTAAAATCTATACATTATTACGGAAACTAAATTAAATTTTTTAACTTGTAATCTTTGGTATTTTGCAAGGTTTTAGTTTAATTCAAAATTTAAAACTAACAAAGTTAAATTTTCTAATGTAAAATGGAGAATTTTAAAAGAATTTTTAAATTATTTTTTATTTAAAAAAAAAACTTTGTGTACTTTTAAATTTTTGATGGGGACTTTTGAAGATTATTTTTATAATAACTAGTATTTATTAAATTCTTAATTTTTTTTCATAATTTAACGTAAATGTCTAATGTTAACAGTTTCATTATTAAAAACTATATTTTAAATTTTATTCATCTATCGTCTCTTCAGAAAACAAATTTTAATTTTTTGGCTTTTAATATTTTGCATTTTCTAAATTATTTGTTTTATTCAAAATTAAAAAGTAACAAACTTAAAAATTTCTAATGTAACATGGAGATTTTTAAGTAATTTTTTAATAATTTTTTGTCATTTAAAAAAACATTTAAAATATTTAATTTTAAATTTTTGATGGGGTTTTAAAAATAATTTTTAATACCTAATCTTTATTACATTTTTGATTTTTTCATAATTCAGTTATATCTAAACTTAGAATTTCTAGACCCACCTAAAATTAAAAAACAATATTTTGAGTTTTAAAATCTATACATTTTACGGAAACTAATTTTAATTTTTTAACTTGCAATCTTTAGTATTTTGCAAAGTTTTAGTTTTATTTAAAATTTAAAAACTAACAAAGTTAAAAGTTTCTAATGTAAAGATGGAGATTTAAAAAAAAATTTATTTATTTTTGTTATTTTGAAAATATCTTTTGTGTACTTTTTAAATTTTTGATGGGGCTTTTGAAGATTAATTATTTAATAACTAATATTTATTAAATTCTTAATTTTTTTCATAATTTAATTTAAATGTCTGAAGTTAACAGTTTCATTATAAAAACTATATTTTAAATTTTATTCATCTATCGTCTTTTCAGAAAACAAATTTTAATTTTTTGGCTTTTAATATTTTGCATTTTCTAAATTATTTGTTTTATTCAAAATTAAGAACCCACCTAAAATTAAAAACAATATTTTGAGTTTTAAAATTCATACATATTTACGGAAACTAATTTTAATTTTTAACTTGCAATCTTTGGTACTTGCAAAGTTTTAGTTTTATTCAAAATTTAAAACTAACAAAGTTAAAAATTTCTAATGCAAAAATAGAGAATTTTAAAGAATTTTTAAATTATTTCTTGTTATTTTAAAAAAAAACTTTTGTGTACTTTTAAATTTTTGGTGGGGACTTTTGAAGATTATTTTTATAATAACTAGTATTTATTAAATTCTTAATTTTTTTTTCATAATTTAACGTAAATGTCTAATGTTAACAGTTTCATTATTAAAAAACTATTTTTTAAATTTTATTCATCTATCGTCTTTTCAGAAAACAAATTTTAATTTTTGGCTTTTAATATTTTGTATTTTCTAAATTACTTGTTATATTAATTAAAAAAACATTTAAAGTAGTTAATTTAAAATTTTAAATTTTTGGTGGGGTTTTTAATGATTATTTTTACTAACTAATATTAATTACTTTTTTATTTTTATTAATAATTTACACAGTTTATAGCCTTACTTAATATACAAAAATATATAATCTAAGAATAGGGATTTTTAAACAATTTTTATTTAAAAAACTTTTTTTTATTTAATTTAAAATTTTTAATTTTTGGTGGATTTTTTGAAAATTATTTTTGAATAACTAATATTTATTACATTTTTAATTTTTTTTCATAATTCAGTTTAAATGTCTAAATTTAGAATTTCTAGACTCACCTAAAATTTAAAAAAACAATATTTTGATTTTTAAAATATATACAATTTTACGGAAACTAATTTTAATTTTTTAACTTGTAATCTTTGATATATTGTAAAGTTTTGGTTTTATTCAAAATTTAAAAACTAACAAAGTCAAAAATTTTTATGTAAGGATGGAGATTTTAAAAAATTTTTTTATTTTTGTTATTTTGAAAAAAAATTTTGTGTACTTAATTTAAACTTTTAAATTCTTTTGAAGATTATTTTTTAATAACTAATATTTATTAAATTTTAATTTTTTCATAATTTAATTTAAATTTTTAAAGTTAACAGTTTTAATATTAAAAACTATATTTAAAATTTTATACATCTTTCGTCTTTTCAGAAAACAAATTTTAATTTCTTGGCTTTTAATATTTTGTACTTACTTTTTGTTTTATTCAAAATTAAGAACTAACAAACTTAAAAATTTCTAATGTAAGATGGAGATTTTTAAGTAATTATTTAATAATTTTTTGTCATTTAAAATAAACATTTAAAGTATTTGATTTAAAATTTTAAATTTTTGATGGAGTATTTTAATGATTATTTTTTTAGTAACTAATATTAATTACTTTTGGTTTTTTTTAAATAATTTACAGTTTCTAGACTTACTTAATATAAAAAAAATATATAATGTATGAATGGAGATTTTAAGTAATTTTGATATAAACAAACATTTTTGGATTTTAAATTTTTGGTGGGGTTTTTTGAAGATTATTTTTTTAATAACTAATATTAATTACATTTTTGATTTTTTTTTCATAATTCAGTTTAAATCTCTAAATTTAGAATTTCTAAACTCACCTATAATTAAAAATACAATACTATGAGTTTTAAAATCTATACATTATTACGGAAACTAAATTAAATTTTTTAACTTGTAATCTTTGGTATTTTGCAAAGTTTTAGTTTAATTCAAAATTTAAAAACTAACAAAGTTAAATTTTCTAATGTAAAAATGGAGAATTTTAAAGAATTTTTAAATTATTTTTTATTTAAAAAAAAACTTTTGTGTACTTTTAAATTTTTGATGGGGACTTTTGAAGATTATTTTTATAATAACTAGTATTTATTAAATTCTTAATTTTTTTCATAATTTAACGTAAATGTCTAATGTTAACAGTTTCATTATTAAAAACTATATTTTAAATTTTATTCATCTATCGTCTCTTCAGAAAACAAATTTTAATTTTTGGCTTTTAATATTTTGCATTTTCTAAATTATTTGTTTTATTCAAAATTAAAGTAACAAACTTAAAAATTTCTAATGTAACATGGAGATTTTAAGTAATTTTTAATAATTTTTGTCATTTAAAAAAACATTTAAAATATTTAATTTTAAATTTTTGATGGGGTTTTTAAAAATAATTTTTAATACCTAATCTTTATTACATTTTGATTTTTTCATAATTCAGTTATATCTAAACTTAGAATTTCTAGACCCACCTAAAATTAAAAAACAATATTTTGAGTTTTAAAATCTATACATTTTTACGGAAACTAATTTTAATTTTTAACTTGCAATCTTTAGTATTTTGCAAAGTTTTAGTTTTATTTAAAATTTAAAACTAACAAAGTTAAAAGTTTCTAATGTAAAGATGGAGATTTAAAAAAAAATTTATTTATTTTTGTTATTTTGAAAATATCTTTTGTGTACTTTTTTAAATTTTGATGGGGCTTTTGAAGATTAATTATTTAATAACTAATATTTATTAAATTCTTAATTTTTTTTCATAATTTAATTTAAATGTCTGAAGTTAACAGTTTCATTATAAAAAACTATATTTTAAATTTTATTCATCTATCGTCTTTTCAGAAAACAAATTTTAATTTTTTGGCTTTTAATATTTTGCATTTTCTAAATTATTTGTTTTATTCAAAATTAAGAACCCACCTAAAATTAAAAAAACAATATTTTGAGTTTTAAAATTCATACATATTTACGGAAACTAATTTTAATTTTTTAACTTGCAATCTTTGGTACTTGCAAAGTTTTAGTTTTATTCAAAATTTAAAAACTAACAAAGTTAAAAATTTCTAATGCAAAAATAGAGAATTTTAAAGAATTTTTAAATTATTTCTTGTTATTTTAAAAAAAAACTTTTGTGTACTTTTTAAATTTTTGGTGGGGACTTTTGAAGATTATTTTATAATAACTAGTATTTATTAAATTCTTAATTTTTTTTCATAATTTAACGTAAATGTCTAATGTTAACAGTTTCATTATTAAAAACTATTTTTTAAATTTTATTCATCTATCGTCTTTTCAGAAAACAAATTTTAATTTTTTGGCTTTTAATATTTTGTATTTTCTAAATTACTTGTTATATTAATTAAAAAAACATTTAAAGTAGTTAATTTAAAATTTTAAATTTTTGGTGGGTTTTTAATGATTATTTTTTACTAACTAATATTAATTACTTTTTTATTTTTATTAATAATTTACACAGTTTATAGCCTTACTTAATATACAAAAATATATAATCTAAGAATAGGGATTTTTAAACAATTTTTATTTAAAAAACTTTTTTTTATTTAATTTAAAATTTTAATTTTTGGTGGATTTTTTGAAAATTATTTTTTGAATAACTAATATTTATTACATTTTTAATTTTTTTTTCATAATTCAGTTTAAATGTCTAAATTTAGAATTTCTAGACTCACCTAAAATTTAAAAAAACAATATTTTGATTTTTAAAATATATACAATTTTACGGAAACTAATTTTAATTTTTTAACTTGTAATCTTTGATATATTGTAAAGTTTTGGTTTTATTCAAAATTTAAAACTAACAAAGTCAAAAATTTTGAATGTAAGGATGGAGATTTTAAAAAAAATTTGTGTACTTAATTTAAACTTTTAAATTCTTTTGAAGATTATTTTTTAATAACTAATATTTATTAAATTCTTAATTTTTTCATAATTTAATTTAAATTTTTAAAGTTAACAGTTTTAATATTAAAAAACTATATTTTAAATTTTATACATCTTTCGTCTTTTCAGAAAACAAATTTTAATTTCTTGGCTTTTAATATTTTTTATTTACATTTTTGTTTTATTCAAAATTAAGAACTAACAAACTTAAAAATTTCTAATGTAAGATGGAGATTTTAAGTAATTTTTTGTCATTTAAAATAAACATTTAAAGTATTTGATTTAAAATTTAAAATTTTGATGGGGTATTTTAAAGATTATTTTTAGTAACTAATATTAATTACTTTTGGTTTTTTTTAAATAATTTACAGTTTCTAGATTTACTTAATATAAAAAATATATAATGTATGAATGGAGATTTTTAAGTTATTTTTATATAAAAAAACATTTTTGGATTTTTAATTTTTGGTGGGGTTTTTGAAGATTATTTTTTAATAACTAATATTAATTACATTTTTGATTTTTTTTCATAATTCAGTTTAAATCTCTAAATTTAGAATTTCTAAACTCACCTATAATTAAAAATACAATACTATGAGTTTTAAAATCTATACATTTTTACGGAAACTAAATTAAATTTTTTAACTTGCAATCTTTGGTATTTTGCAAAGTTTTAGTTTTATTCAAAATTTAAAAACTAACAAAGTTAAAAAATTCTAATGTAAGGGTGGAGATTTTTTAATCATTTTTTAATCATTTTTTATTATATTGAAAAAAAAAACTTTTGTGTACTTTTTAAATTTTGGTGGGGGCTTTTAAAGATTTTTTTAATAACTAATATTAATTACATTTTGATTTTTTTCATAATTCAGTTTAAATGTCTAAATTTAGAATTTCTAGACTCACCTAAAATTTAAAAAAACAATATTTTGAGTTTTAAAATCTATACATTTTACGGAAACTAAATTAAATTTTTTAACTTGCAATCTTTGATATTTTGTAAAGTTTTGGTTTTAATCAAACTTTAAAAACTAACAAAGTCAAAAATGGAGATTTTTAATGAATTTTTTAATTATTTTTTGTTATTTTGAAAAAAAAAACTTTTTGTGTTTTTGATTTAAACTTTTAAATTCTTTTGAAGATTATTTTTTAATAACTAATATTTATTAAATTCTTAATTTTTTCATAATTTAATTTAAATTTTTAAAGTTAACAGTTTTAATATTAAAAATTATATTTTAAATTTTATACATCTTTCGTCTTTTCAGAAAACAAATTTAAATTTCTTGGCTATTAATATTTTGTATTTTCTAAATTACTTGTTATATTCAAAATTAAGAACTAACAAACTTAAAAATTTCTAATGTAAGTTGGAGGTTTTAAGTAATTTTTAATAATTTTTGTATTTAGAGATTATTTTTTAGTAATTAATATTAAATATTTTTATTTTTTTTAATAATTTACACAGTTTCTAGATTTACTTAAAATAAAAAAATATTTTTCAGTTTTCTAAATTTATTATTTATTACGGAAACAAATTTTAATTTCTTAGTTTGCAATATTTTTGTATTTTTAAATTTTTCTGTTTTATTCAAAATTAAAAACTAACGAATATAAAAATTTCTAATGTAAGAATTATTTTTGTTATGTTGAGAAACACTTTTTATGTTTAATTTAAACTTTTAAATTTTGGTGGGGTTTTTAAAATTATTTTTTTAATAATTATTATTTATTTAAAATTTCAAATGTAATTATAGAGATTTATAAGTAATTTTTTAATATAATTTTGTTATTTTGAAAAATACTTACTGTATTTAATTTAATTTTTTTAATTTTTGGTGGGGTTTTTAAATATTATTTTTCATTAATTTTATTTTATTATTTGAAATTCTCCGTAAATTCATTAAAAAAAATTCTCTTCTCTCAATAGACCTGATAAAATGATTTAATTAATTTTGTTGTTGAAAACCAAAATCATCAAAGAATGCGAAAACCTGAAGTCCTTTATATTTTAGTTGCGAGGTATGTGGCTTCGAATCTCCAATAGTTTTTTTATATTATTGTTCTCTGTATAGTATTTATACTAAATAAATTTATTATTATTATTATTATTAAATGCAATATAGCCACTCAAATTTTTTTTTCAAAATGAACAAAATCTGAATGTGATTGTTACAATAAGAAAATTAATTTATCAAACTTTACACAAAACTGTAAGATAAAATATTGATATGTTTTATTTTTAGTCGATTAATGTTACAAATTGGGATACGATTTCTAAACAATTTTATCACAAAATAAATTATGAAATCTTTGCTCTGAATTAGAAAAAATGATGACGACACTAAACGAGCGCAATAAATTAATGAAAGGTTTATCCAGGTAAGTACTTCAAATATGTTAATAATTAGGGTAATGAAATTGTTTAAATAAATAATAACGATAAGAAAAAGTAGAAAATTTCACCTGGACGCTTAATCGGCGCATTAGTGTAGTACGCCCGAGGCGATTCAATCAGCAAATTATGTACAAAAATACAATCGTACGTACACTCTCTGATAAAAGTGAAATCAGTCGGACATTTAGTGATAAAACTTTCGACGGTTTATATAAGTAATACACACACGAGTACGGGCAGTTTTAAGAGGAGTGTCGTAAGAAAACTAGTGAGTTATTATGGATTTCGCCGCCTCTTGTCCGTCCGCATTTACGGGTCTCGCCGGACAATCTTTCGCCGCCTTCATCAACACGCTGATGGCGGCGCAGTGCGCGCTAACTTCTCACGAAATCTACCCTAGTAATTGTGCGCCGCATCTGAAGGATGGTGACGAATTCGATTTTGTCGTGGTTGGTGCTGGATCGGCTGGTTCCATCGTTTCTAACAGACTGTCCGAGAACCCGGATTGAAGGTTCTGGTGATCGAAGCCGGCGATTATCCGTCATCGAGCACCCAGGTGAGTGTCATACAACTATGGGTCCCGTTTTCTATTGAATTGATGTAGGTGCCGAAGATGTTCTTCGGGTTAGCGGAAACCGAAGAAGATTGGGGTTACCACATGGAACCGTCGCAAAACGCATGCTTAGGCATTAAGGATCAGCTGTGCGGTTGTCCGAGAGGGAAGACGTTAGGAGGGAGCAGCTCGATTAATGGAATGATTTACATACGCGGTAACCGGAAGGATTACGACACCTGGGCGGCCATGGGCAACGAAGGCTGGGACTACGACTCGGTGTTCCCGGTCTTTAAAAAGTTCGAGTCGTTGCAGGGCGTCGAAGATGAGCGTATGGGCAAAGACGGGGAGATGAAGATCACCAAGTATCCAAACGTATATCCAATACGCGAAATCTTCATAAACGGTTACAAAGAGATGGGATTCGGGGAATACTCTGAAGAAAATCCTCAAGGCTACCTAGACGCGTACACCAATATTTACAACGGCACCCGATATGGAGCGGCCAAGGCCTTTATTGCGCCGATGAAGAACCGTAAAATGCCTTCGTAGCAGTCGGTGCCCAGGTTTCTCGAGTACTACTCGGCGCTGATCTAACAGCAACCGGTGTCGAAGTACGCATCGGTGACAAATTAATAACAGTGCAAGCGACGAAAGAAGTCATCCTCTCAGCGGGTACTATTAATTCGGCGCAGATCCTAATGAACTCTGGAATCGGTCCCAAAGAGCACCTGGAAGAGTTGGGAATACCCGTCGTGAAGAACTTACGTGTCGGCGAAAATCTACAGGATCACATGTTCTTCACAGGGTTGATGATGAACATGGGTCCAGAAGTTCTGGTTGAAAAGACCTCCGCAAGCGTGATGGACGAATGGTACGAATACTTGATGTATAAGAGCGGACCTTTAAGCAAAACGGGAATCGAAAATTTTTTGTTCTTCTTGGACACGAAGAACAACTCGAAGTACCCGAGCCTCGAAATGTTCTACATTCCCGTGTACAAAAACGACCCTTACCGTGTATTGCACATAATGCAAAACGCGCTGCATTATCCGCCAGAAGTCGTGAAGGCGCAAATCGAGAACAACAAAAAAGCGAACAACATTTTCTTGGTTCCGGCGGTCGCTTACACCAAGTCGGTTGGAAAAATATTACTGTCCGACAAGGATCCGTTCAGCACACCGAAGATTTTCTCGAACTACTTCAGCGATGAAAACGGCGAAGACTTGCAGGTGCTTTTGGAAGGGGTGCGGTTCTTTCAAAAATTGATGAAGACGAAAACGTTTGCGCCACACAACCCCGAATTTGTAGACTGGGGGTTGGTGAACTGCAGAGGAATCGAGGTGGACAGCGACGACTACTGGCGATGTATGATTAAAAATCTAGCAACTACGGTTTATCATCTTGCGGGTACTTGTAAAATGGGGCCCAAAGATGATTCCACGGCCGTCGTCGATTCAAGATTACGTGTTTACGGTGTGAAAAAGTTGAGGGTGGTCGACGCCTCCATTATGCCTTCCATGATCAGCTGCAACATCAACGCTGCCACAATCATGATCGGGCAAAAAGCGTCAGAGATGATCAAAGAAGACTGGTCGAAACAACAGCGCACTGAATTGTAGATAAGTTATTTGTTATAGTAGTAGGCTTTGAAAACAATAAAATTAGTTTAAAATTTTTTAAAACGCTCAAAAGATTTTGAGTTCCTCCAGAAAGTCCTTTATTTTTGACACAAAATCAGATAAATCACAAAAAAATTTAAAACGAGTACAAAATTCAATCACTAATGGGCATTGAAAAAAATTATTTTGAATCAACAACTCACAAAAATAACTCAAATTTTGAGTACCGTTTCTCAAGAAAAGTTTCACTAAAAGATGACAGACTAATCACAGTAAGATTAAAACGAGCATATTATTTAATCACTAATGGGGATTGAAAAAAAAATTAATGTAGATCAAAAACTCAAAGATTTTAAGTAAATGTTCTCAAGGAAAATGATTCTGAGAAATATTGATTGACAGACAAATCGCCAAAAATCACTAATAAACATTATAGAATATAGATATAGATAAAAATCTTTTTTGAGCACTGATTCTCAAAAAAAATTATGATACTGAGTATCATTAAAAAAATTCTTTTTTAATAATCTATTGTGTTGTTATTTACATAAAATTTTATTGACTGACTCATTGTTTAACGAACAGCCCAGAAACATCAAAACAAGAATAAAGTTCAGTCACTAATAAAATTGGATCAAAAGCTCTAAGACTTTGAGAAGAAAAGAAAAGTTATGATCCTAAGTTGCTCCAAATTGATTGACAGTCAAATCACAAAAAACTATAAATATCAATCACTAATAATTTTCCATTAAATGACTCACTGATTGAGAGTCAAAATAAAAGAACTGGCTAATAAAAAATGTAAATTTGGATTAACCGTTCAAAGATTTTGAGTCAATGATCTCAAAAAGAAGTATATCTCTGATTTCTTTAAAAGATACTTTTTAAATAAATTTTGTTGTTGTAATTACATAATATTTCATTGTCTGACTCACAGTTTGAGAGCAAAAACAAACAAAGTATAAAATTCAGTTACTAATGGGAGTTAAAAAAATAAATTTGCTCAAAGATTGTGAGAAAATGTTTTCAAGAACAATGATTCTTATACTTTTTAAAATATTGATTGACAGACAAATCGCAAAAAAATCAAAACAAGTTAAAATTCAATCATTAAATGAGCGTTACAGAATATGCATATGGATCAAAAGCTCAAAGATTTTGATTAAATGTTCTCAAGAAAAGTTATGAGACTGAGTTTCACTAAAAGATACTTTTTTTTTAATAATCTATTTTGTTGTCATTTATACAATATTTTATTGACTGACTCACTGTTTGACAAACGGCCCAGAAACATCAAAACAAGAATAAAATTCAGTTACCAATGGAGGTCTGCAAAAGATAAACTCATAGGTTTTGAGTAATATGTTCCAAAAAAGATTGTGACCCTAGTTTTTTAAATCTTTCCCTATTGAGTGACTCACGGATTGAGAACAAAAATAAAAATGTATCAAATTCAGTCACTAATGGACGTCGAAAAAAATAAAATTGAATCAAAAGTTCAAAGATTTTGAGAAAATGTTCTCAAGAAAAGTTATGATCTTGAGCTTCTGCAAAAATAGGCGACGAAAAAATTAAATTTAGATTAAAAGCTCTAATGTTTTGAGTATATGTGACTCACTGAGCAAAAATAAAAGTTCCGTGGCTAATGAGCAAAAAAAAATTGGATTAAAAGCTCAAAGATTTTAAGTAAATGTTCTCAAGAAAAATGACTTTTTCCCTAAAAGATGCTTTTTGAAATATTGATTAATAGACAAATCGCAAAAATCAAAACTAATTAAAATTCAATCCATAATGAACGTTACAGAATATAAACATGAATCAAAGCTCAAATATTTTGAGTAACCGTTTTTCTAAGAATGCTTTGTCAAAATTTTGATTGACAGTCAAATCCCAAAAAATCAAAACAAATTAAAATTGAATATAAATATGGATCAAAAAACTTAAAGATTTTGAGTAAATGTTTCCAAGAAAAATGATTATAATTTTCCCTAAAAATGCTTTTTTAAAATATTGATTGAAGGACAATCGCAAAAAAATCAAAACAAATTAAAATTCCATCATTAAATGAGCGTTACAGAATTTGAATATGGATCAAGGGCTCAAAGATTTTGAGTAAATGTTCGCAAGAAAAGTTATGAGACTAAGTATCACTAAAAGATACTTTTTTTAATAATCTGTTTTGTTGTCATTTACTCAATATTTTATTGATTTACTCACTGTTTGACAAACAGCTCAGAAACATCAAAACAAAGAATAAAATTCAGTTACCAATGGGGG
The DNA here is from genome assembly GCA_030710515.1 of Abscondita cerata. Classification (NCBI taxonomy): domain Eukaryota; kingdom Metazoa; phylum Arthropoda; class Insecta; order Coleoptera; family Lampyridae; genus Abscondita; species Abscondita cerata. Next base: position 99,191 of record JALBCR010001667.1, on the reverse strand, counting down.
TCAGCAAAAGATAAATTTTAGATTATAACTCAAAGGTTTTGAGTAATGTTCCAAAAAAGATTATGACCTTAGTTTTTTTTAAATCTTTTCCTATTGAGTGACTCACGGATTGAGAACAAAAATATAATGTATCAAATTCAGTCACTAATGGACGTCGAAAAAAATAAAATTGAATCAAAAGCTCAAAGATTTTGAGAAAATGTTCTCAAGAAAAGTTATGATCTTGAGCTTCTGCAAAAATAGGCGACAAAAAATTAAATTTAGATTAAAAGCTCTAATGTTTTGAGTATATGTGACTCACTGAGCAAAAATAAAAGTTGAGTGACTAATGAGCAAAAAATATTTGGATTAAAAGCTCAAAGATTTTAAGTAAATGTTCTCAAGAAAAATAATTTTTTCCCTAAAAGATGCTTTTTAAAATATTGATTGACAGACAAATCACAAAAAATCAAAACTAATTAAAATTCAATTCATAATGAACGTTACAGAATATAAACATGGATCAAAGCTCAAATATTTTGAGTAAACGTTATCAAGAATAATGATTCTGAGTTTTTCTAAGAAAGCTTTTTCAAAATTTTGATTGACAGTCAAATCCCAAAAAAAATCAAAACAAATTAAAATTAAAATCTGTTTTGTTGTCATTTACTCCAAATTTTATTGATTGACTCATTGTTTGACAAACAGCTCAGAAACATCAAAACAAGAATAAATTTCAGTTACCAATGGGGGTCAGCAAAAGATAAATTTTAGAATATAATTCAAAGGTTTTGAGTAATATGTTCCAAAAAAGAGTATGACCCTAGTTTTTTTCAAACCTTTTCCGATTGAGTGTCTCACAGATTGAGAACAAAAATAAAAAATGAATAAAGTTCAGTCACTAATGGACGTCGACAAAAATAAAATTGGATCAAAAGCTCAAAGATTTTGAGAAAATGTTCTCAAGAAAAGTTATGATCCTGAGTTTCTCCAAAAATAAGCGATGAAAAAATTAAATCTATATTAATAATTGAGTTAATTCTCCTGGTGTTCTCCTTCTATACATACCGTGGGGGTGTGCCTGACCTCAAGTTGTGATAGATAGATTTCTTGGGGATGCCCCCGGGCCGAACGACGTCTAATAAAAAAACACTTTTCCTCACTCATGTGGGTGGGGCCTGGGGGGCGCCTGTTTTTTAAATACGACTACCCATCGAGTGATATCTTAAAATGACGGGCTGACCAAGACGATTTCAAATATGAATGACAAAATTTGTTCAAAAATACATGAAAAGGTGTAGTCGTAAAAAAAAACGTTCCCCTGCCCTGGGTGGATATGACTTAATCCAGCAGACGCCTCAGACTTTTCATATACTTATTTATATGAAAGGATCTACAGACCAGCTTTTAACCTATATTCTATATAATAAAGAACCTATTTTTTTCATGTTTGTCTCCGAAATTAAACGGGTACTTCCAACCGTCGTAGAGACTTAAAATTCGGCATACCGATGGGTCTTGCCTTCAAACCAACGGGAAAAATCCGAAAACCAGAAATTTCCATTCAGGGGCGGGGCCATGGCGTCTCCCTCCGCCATAGGTCTAGCATAAAAATTTGGCCGTCAATCGACTGTCTTTTAATCTAGTTTAGATTAAAAGCTCTAGGGTTTTTAATATATGTTCTCAAGAAAAATTATGATCCTACTTTTTGAATATTTTAATTTTTCATTAAATGACTCACTGAACAAAAATAAAATAAGTATAAAATTCAGTGGCTAATGGGCAAAAAAATGTAAATTTGGATTAAAAGCTCAAAGATTTTAAGTAAATGTTTTGAAGAAAAATAATTTTTTCCCGTAAAAAATGCTTTTTTAAAATATTGATCGACAGTCAAATCCCAAAAAAAATAATAAAAACAAATTAAAATTCCATCATTAAATGAGCGGTACAGAATTTGGATCAAGGGCTCAAAGATTTTGAGTAAAAGTTCTCAAAAAAGTAATGATCCTGACCTTCTCCAAAAGATATTTTTAAAAATAACTTTTATTGTCGTCAACTTATTGTCTGACTTTCAAGACGCTATACATGTTTATACTGATCTTATGAAGCACCATACATAACACTTACATCACAATAAAATATTTAAAATAAACCATACGAATAAATAAATAAATAAATAAACATGGTACCGACTTTCTCTAAAACATTAATTTACTTAGTAATTTTATTTGTGACACAAATTTTTATTATTATCAATTAAAAAATTTTCTACTGACTTACTCACTGATTGAGAGACAAATCACAAAAAAATCAATCAATCACTAATAGGCGATGAAAAAAATAAATTTGGATTAAAAACATCAAGATTTTGAGTGTATGTTCTCAACAAAAATTATGATCCTACTTTTTGAAATAATATTTTTTTTTAATGACTCACTAATTGATAGCAAAAATAAAAGCAGTATAAAATTCAGTAACTAATGGGCGAAAAAAATGTATTGAATTAAAACTCATAGATTTTGAGACAATGTTCTCAAAAATATGATACTGATTTCTCTAAAAATTTCTTTTTAAATAATTTTTAATGTTGTAATTTACATAATATTTCTTGTCTGACTCACTACAATTTTGAGAAAATGTTCTCAAGAAAAGTTATGATCCTACTCTTTTTAAATAATTTTACATTAACTGACTCACTCATTGACAACAAGAATAAAGAAAGTAAAAATTTAATCACTAATGGGTGATGAAAAAATAATATTTAGATTTAAAGCTCAAAGATTTTGAGTAAACGTTCTCAAGAAAAGTAATGATCATGAGTTTCTCCAGAAGATACTTTTTAAAATAACATTTAGGTTTTCGTCAGCCATTCAAGTAAGTTGTCAGTCAAACACTTTATTAGATAACTTACTGATTTTTCCAACAATAGAATGCTTTTTGTTCATCCCCAAGCACTAATAAATTATCGTATCAGTCAGTCAGCCAATGAATGGGTAGTTTTTAACAGTTACTTAGGTTTTCGTCAGTCATTCAAGTGTATTGGTCAGTCAGCACTTTATCAGATAACTTAGTGCTGTATCCAACAACAAAATGTTTTTTGTCCACCCCCAAGCACTAATAAATTATAGTATCAGTCAATCAGCCAATGAATGAGTAATTTTTTAATAGATACTTAGGTTTTCGTCAGTCATTCAAAAATATTAGTCAGTCAGACACTTTTTAAGAAAACTGACTGCCTTATCTAACAATAAAATGTTTTCTGTTCACCCCCAAGCAATAATAAATTATCGTATCAGTCAGTCAGTCAATGAATGAGTAATTTGAACACTTACTTAGGTTTTCGCCAGCCATTCAAGTGTGTTGCTTAGTTAGACACTTTACTAGATAACTTACTGGTTTATCCAACAAATAAAATGCTTTCTGTTCATCCCCAAGGACTAATAAATTATCAAATCAGTCAGTCACACAATGAATGGGTAATTTCTAATAGTTACTTAGGTTTTCGTCAGTCATTCAAGAATATTAGTCAGACACTTTTTTAGAAAACTGACTGCCTTATCCAACAATAAAATGTTTTTTGTTCACCAATAGATTAACGTATCAGTCAGTCAGCCAATGAATGAGTGGCTTTTAACAGTTACTTAGGTTTTCGCCAGCCATTCAAGTATGTTGCTTAGTCAGACACTTTACTAGATAACTTACTCGTTTATCCAACAAATAAAGTGCTTTCTGTTCACCCCCAAGGACTAATAAATGATCAAACCAGTCAGTCACACAATGAATGGGTAATTTTTAATAGTTACTTAGGTTTTTGTCAATCATTCAATAATATTAGTCAGTCAGACACTTTTTTAGACAACTTACTGCTTTATCCAACAATAAAATGTTTTTTGTTCATCCTAGAGCACTAATAAATTATCGAATCAGTCAGTAATTTTTAATAGTTACTTAAGTTTTCGTCAGCCGTTCAAGTGTATTGGTCAGTCAGACATTTTATTAGATAACTTACTGCTTTGTCCAACAATAGAATGTTTTGTGTCCCGAAGCACTAATAAATTATCAATTCTGTCAGCTAGTCAATTAATTAGTAATTTAACCCGTCAGTCAATTAGCAGTTTGCCGGGTAATCAGTCAATTGGCATTTCAATCAATCGATTACGTAAGTAATTGGTAATTTCATCATTCGATTAATAAGTTAGTCTACACGTCAAATATCGGCTTTTTATATTGTTAGTATTTATTATCAGTCAGTCATTTGAAAACGACAATTTTTTTTGTAAATTGTGTTTAATTTAATCGTTACAATAACAAACCTCAATAAAGTAATTTATCAGTCTGCTTCTCAAGCAAATACTTCGTCAGTCACTTTATTAGAGATCTGACTTCTTTAACCAGATATCAAATATTGTTTGTCAATTAGACCAATTAATTAATAAATCAGGTAGTAATCCGAAATTAGTAAGTAATTCGGATTGTCAGTTACTCAGTAAGTACTTAACGATAATTTTTAAAGAAGTGACGAGTAAAAAGTCGATTAAGTCAGTCATTAGTAATTTAACCAGTCAGTCACTTAATTGTTCATCAGAAAATAAATCAATAAATCAAACAAGCAACACTTCATTAATAAGTATGGCAGTCAATCGTATTCTGAATTATTCAGTCAGTCAATCAGCCAATCGACCAATGTATTATACCTCAGTTCTCATTTTTGAGTTATTCGATCAAACAAACCATTATTAAGTCAAATATTCAAACTCTTGCTTAAGTTAATCAAGACGACAAATATTAGTCAATCAATCCGATTTTCATATTGTCAGTCACTCAATACTCATATAATGGTGATATGCGGGCAACTAAATCAAATATAGAACCTTGTTTTACTGACTCTGTAACAATAAAAATAAATGATTACACTGAGTTCCTTTGATTGTTAGTAACAAACATGTTATAACTTAAACATGACTGACCTCAGACAGATTGATTTACTATAAACAAAAACTGACCGACTGAGTTATGATTTAAACACAACGACAAACATTTATTTTTAAATGATGTTTTTCAGCACTAACAAGAAATCGACTGCCTAATAAATTCCTTCATTAAATGACTGACAAATCAGACAACTACTTGTTTGTGTTTCCGCCTATTTTAAGCGTAAAGAAAACAAGTCAAGATACAAAAAGGTTTTTGCAAAGAATTAAAAATTTTTTATTTCAATCTAGAAATAAATTAAATTTTTGTTGACAGTTTAGTGTGACATCATAAATTGCTACCGAAATTCATTAAAGCAAACTATTTTTTTAAAAAATCTAAAACTCACCTTCTTCTTCTTGAAGTCGCATATCCGTTACCGGATGTTGCGCACCCCTCGCATGTATATGTGTTGTGCGTGACAGTAGACACATATACATGGGACCTACAGTTTAAACGCCGATTCCGAACGGCAAGTTGAGAGGTTTACTAGGCAAGTATACTCTCACTGGTTTGCCATTGCCTTGCGAGAGAGTACGGCCGAAAAATTCGATGTTTGCACCGGGAATTGAACCCGAGGTGCCTGTAACAGCTAACGCACTTAACTGCAGAGCTACTCACTACGTGAACATCAATCCAAAAACAGATGTGTTTACCTGAAATAGAAAACAAGCGTTAGTTAATTTAAAAAAAAAAGTTCTAGCAAGACGGTCCTACTACGTCATTCAGTGTTTAAATTTGTAAATAACTTAAATGAAATGCATGTCTTGCGACATTTGCTACTGTTAGCATTTCTTAGTTTGTAAATAGCTTATCAAATGGTTAACGCTTATCAACAAGAGAGCTGATATGAATGTTGTTCGAAAATAATTCGATTTAGTAATACACAGTTTATATACAAAAATGGAAGTAAATATGTGTCCTAACGCGTTTACGGGAATGGTGGGTCACTCCTTCGCAACGTTTATCAACACTTTGATGGCGGCACAATGCGCCCTGTCGTCCAGCGAAATTTATCCAAGCAATTACGCCCCGCATCTGATGGATGGGGACGAATTCGATTTCATTGTAGTAGGTGCGGGATCGGCCGGGTCAATTTTGGCGAATAGACTATCCGATAATCCTGACTGGAAGGTGTTGCTGATTGAAGCCGGAGGTTTCCCATCAGCCGCTAGTGAGGTAAGCGCTTATACAGTAGAAGATCTAGCCTACTCGATTATTGTAGGTGCCTAAAATCTTTTTCGGTTTAACACAAACCGAAGAAGATTGGAACTACACCTATGTAGATCGAATCAATTTTCCAAGAGGTAAGGTGTTGGGAGGAAGTAGCACGATAAATGGAATGTTCTACATACGCGGAAATCGGAAAGACTACGATTCTTGGGCGGTCGAAGGTTGGGACTACGACTCAGTGTTCCCGTATTTTAAAAAATTCGAAGCGTTACACGGCTTCGAAGACGACCGTATGGGAAAACACGGAGAGATAAAGATCACCAGATATCAAAACTCACACCAACTCCACGACTCTCTAATAGATGCTTACAAAGAACTCGGTTATGGGGAATACTCAGAAGAAAGTCCTTTAGGATACCTAAACATATACACCAACATCTACAACGGTACGTGATACAGTACAGCAAAATCCTTCCTCCGGCCGTTGAAAAACAGGAAAAACGTCCATCTGGTGGTGAACGCACAAGTATCGCGCGTGTTACTCAGCTCGGACCTAAAGGCAACCGGGGTCGAAGTACGCATCAACAACAAGATAATAAAAGTTAAAGCCACCAAAGAAGTCATCCTCTCAGCTGGTTCAATTAACTCGCCCCAAATCCTCATGAACTCCGGCATCGGTCCAAAAGAACACTTAGATGGTTTGGAAATACCGGTAGTAAAGAACTTACCGTCGGAGAAAATCTTCAAGACCATGTGTTCTTTCTAGGACTCATGATGAATGTGGGACCGGAAGCACTACCCAAAATAACTTTAGCCAACATAATGGACCAGTGGTATGAGTATTTTATGTACAGAACCGGTACTATGAGCACATCAGGAGTCGAAAATTTAGTGGCATTCGTGAACTCCAAGAACGATTCGTTATACCCCAACCTGGAGATGTACTTCCTACCAATCCACCAAAACGACCCTTACCAGGCTTTTAAGCTGCTTCAAAGTGTTTATAGTTTACCACCAGAACTGGTACAAGTACAAACCGAAAACGTCAAAAAATCAAACAGCGTCTTGATGGTTCCAGCAATTACCTACCCCAAATCAGCCGGTAAAGTACTGTTGGCAAACAAAGATCCTTTCAGCAAGCCTCGAGTATTCTCGAACTACTTCAGCGACGAAGGCGGCGAAGATTTACAGGTACTTTTAGACGGTGTGCGGTTCTTGCAAAAGCTCGCCAAAACAAAAGCGTTTGAGCCTCACAAACCCGAGTTGGTTAACTTAAACTTGCCAAACTGCAAAGGAATCAAGTTTAATAGCGATGACTACTGGCGATGCGCAATAAAAAATACTTCGGGCACAGTTTTTCATCTTCTTGGGACTTGCAAAATGGGAACTAAAGGTGATCCAAAAGCTGTAGTGGATCCCAGACTGCGCGTACAAGGAATCAAAAGGTTGAGGGTGGTGGACGCTTCAATAATACCGAGTATGATCAGTTGCAACATCAACGCACCCACCATCATGGTAGGACAAAAGGCTTCGGAGATGATTAAGAAAGACTGGATGAATCAGTACACTGAATTGTAAAAACTAGTTCCGGTCAATTAACCGATTAAAAATTAGGTACCAAAAACAGTTCCGGACCGAACTAGTTTTAATTGGCAGCATTAGAAATGTAAACATTTGTACAACTTTGTTTTATTTAGTAATGAAAAATTTTATCCAAATCAAACAGTTCTAGTTCAAATTAAGCAATTTTCAAAATATTCGAGAAACGGCTAGGCTGAGATGGAAAATAATTCATTCAAATTTTTCCTGGTATAGTATAGTATAAACATTAAACAAAAACCAGTACTAAGACTCGCAACTGTCAAGAAATGAGCAGATTGGAATTACAATCAAACAGTTCCGGTTCATTTTATGAGCAAAACAAATTTGATTTTTTCGACAGATTTCGAATTATATGAAGTATTAAAATAAACCAGATAACTGCTGGATAAATATTTATAATCATTAAATAAAACAGTATTCCCAAGATCTGTATAACAGTTCCGGTTCACACGGCGCATTAATCCATACTATTCAGTAATTTCAATTTTGCAATTCTAGAAAAATTCCATATAATCAGAAAGATAACAGACAGTCAAATGGAACTACTTCTAACAATAAAATTCTAGTATTTAAAAAATTAGAAGTACACCAAGAAATCAAAATAATCAGAAGTAGTTCCGGTTCAAAATTTTTTGCAGGTATACTAATAATTCTAGTGTCTGTTGAACAAGATTGTGTAAATATTAAATAAAAACGTAGTTCTAAGACACGAAAAATGTAAAAAAAATGAGGAGATTGGAATCAAAATCAAACAGTCCCGGTTCATTTTTTGAGAAGAACCAATTCGATTTTTAAAAATAATTAGAAAGATAACAGACAGTCAAATTTATACCAAATGAAACTACTTCTAACAATAAAATTCTAGTATTAAAAAAAATGGAAGTACACCAAGAGATCGAAATAATCAGAAGTAGTTCCGGTTCAAATTTTTTTGCTGGTATACTAATAATTCTAGTGTCTGTTGAACAAGATTGTGTAAATATTCAATAAAAACGTAGTTCTAAGACTCAAAAAATATAAAAAAAATGAGGAGATTGGAATCAAAATCAAACACAGTCCCGGTTCAATTTTTGAGCAGAACCTATTTGATTTTTAAAAATAATCAGAAAGATAACAGACGGTCAAATTTATACCAAATGGAACTACTTCTAACAATAAAATTTTAGTATTTAAAAAAAAGTGGAAGTACACCAAGAGATCGAAATAATCAGAAGTAGTTCCGGTTCAAAATTTTTTGCTGGTATACTAATAATTCTAGTGTCTGTTGAACAAGATTGTGTAAATATTAAATAAAAAACGTAGTTCTAAGACTCAAAAAATGTAAAAAAATGAGGAGATTGGAATCAAAATCAAACAGTCCCGGTTCATTTTTTGAGCAGAACCAATTTGATTTTTGAAAATTCATTATAACAAAGAAATAGTTATACAACTTTTTTTCCAATATTTAAAAAAAAGTGTCAAGATCGGAGTATTGTAAGACATTGAAAATAATCAGAAACAGTTCCGATTCATACATTTATTTCCTGGTATAGTGATAGTTCTAATGTCTGCTAAACAAAATTTTGTAAACATTACATAAAAACTAGTACTAAGATGTTTACTGTACATAGTGGAACACGTTTTTGCACTTAAGTCATTGAAGCGATAATGAATTTTTAATGAAATTTGAATTTTTACATTAAAATTTATTTATTTGAAAGTGGGAAAGTTCTTTGATATTATTTATTTGTGCCACTATAATTTTAAATATACCACCAAAATAATTTTGAACTGGAACTACTGAATAGTATGGATTGAGAATTTCATGTGTCGTATGAACCGGAACTAATTGACGGATCTTGATTAACACTGTTTTACTTAATTTTAACAAGAAAATTTCGATACTATGAAATAAAAGAATGAATTATGAACTGGAACTATTTTTGCATCTCTGAATCTGAACTTAAGATTTTTGAATTTTTATGAATTTACCAATTAACTGTGTTTTTACTTCATACAAACCGGAACTGTTTGGTTTTGATAACTTTTTTACAGTTTGCGGATATTGAATTTAGTGTTAGCAGATACCAGAATACTTCGCATACTATGAACCCGGAACTATTATTTAAAATTTTTTAATTAAGTTACAGATTTACTGGTTTACTTTTTAATAACCGAAATTGTTTGGCTTAGGAGAATTTGATGTTTATACATATTTGTTTTAGCAGATACCAGAATACATTGCATACTATGAAAAAATAGTGTATGAACCGGAACTATTTTTGCATTTCTGAACTATAAGATTTAAAATTTTTTTTTTTAATAAATTACCGATTCACTGGTTTCTGAAATACTTTTTAATAAACGGAACTCTTTTTTTTTGATCATTTTTTCCGAATATTGGGACGTGCAGATTAATTTAATGTTTACACATTCTTCGTCAACATTACCAGTCCAAACGATTTTAGGACCCAGAACTATTTCGTTTTTATAAACAATTTAAAAAAAACAAATTTGTTTTGCTCAAAAAAATGAACTAGAACTGTTTGATTTTGATTCCAATCTGCACATTTCTTCGCAGTTTGCAAGACTTAGTTCTACTTTTATTTAATGTTTACATAATCTTGTTCAGTAGACAATAAAACTATTAGTATACCAACAAAAATTTTTGAACCGGAACTACTTTTGATTATTTCAATCTCTTGCTGTGTTCCCACTTTTTTTTATACACTAAAATTTTATTGTTGGAAGTAGTTCCATTTGCTATATATATTTGACTGCCGTTTATCTTTTATAGTATGTGAAATTTCTCAAGAATTGCAAATTTAAATTACTGAATAGTTTGAATTAAGTTTTTAGTGAATCGTAAACCGGAACTGTTTGACGGATCTTGGGAATAATCGTTTAATTAATTTAATGTTCATTCACCAGATACCAGAATAGTTAGCACACTATGACAAAAAAATTATGAACCGGAACTATTTTTTCATGTTTTTACTACTGCTAAGATTACTAAGATTTGCAAACTGTAAAGAAATTGGAAACAAAATCAAACAGTTCCTGTTTATTTTTTGATGTTAAGAAATTTGATTTTTTTATTTAAATTATTTATAACAACGAGAAATAGTTCCGAGTCCCAAAATTTTGTAACCAATAATGGTGAAAACCAAACAGTTCCGTATTAAACCGTATTAAACAAAATTAAATTAAATCGTTTACTTCACACATGCATAAATAATTCCGGTTTGTACATTTTTCATAGTATGCCAAGTATTCCGGTATTTGCTTAATAAATATTTATAAACGTTAAATAAAACTGTAATTCCCAAGATCCGTTTAACAGTTCCGGTTCATACGGCGCATTAAATACTCAATCTATAATATTCAATAATTTAAGATTTGGAATTCTTGAAAAATTTCACATATTGAGAAAGATAAAAGTCAGTGAAAGTTATACCAAATAGAACTATTTCTAACAATAAAATTCTAGTAAAAATGGGGGCACAGCAAGAGATTGAAATAAACAAAGTAGTTCCGGTTTAAAATTTATTACTGGTATACTAATAGTTATAGTGTCTGTTGAACAAGATTGTAAAAATATTAAATAAAAACGTAGTTCTAAGTTCCTGATCCTCAAATCGTTTCGAGGGATACTGAATATCATTAAACTCCCAATATTCACAAACTGAAAAAAAAGATCAAAACTAAACAGTCGGTTTATATAAGATATTAAAAAAAATGCAAAAATAGTTCCGGTTCACAAATTTTTTTCATTGTATACAAATTATTTTGGTATCTGCTTGGGGAATTACTGATTTAACAGTTCTGGTTCATACGGCGCATTAAAGAATCAATCGTTACTATTCAGTAATTAAAAATTTGCAATACTTGAGAAATTCAAAGTAATCAAAACGACTATAAAATTCTATTCGAAAAATCAAAGTACCACATCATAATTGAGACCAGTTCCACTTTACACAATTTTTTTTAGTGGTATACTGGTAATTATAGTGTCTCTAATCGAATCAAAATTAAACAGTTCTGGTTTAATAAATTTTTACACTCTTCCCAATTTCCAATATTCTGTAAAAAAATAAAGACTTTGATATTGAAACCAAACAGTTCGCAATCATATAAAGTTGTTACGGTTCTAAATACTCGACCTCAAACGTAGATCGCAAAGAGTTCCACGTTGCGTCAAAATCAAATTTACCGCGCATGCTACGGTTTTCTCATTGGTGGATCGATTTATTCTCAATATTAATCGAAACGACGAGCGGACATCTTGTGACTTTCTCTCCCTATTGGGCGGTTGTCGGTGCTTCACGAAGCAAAAAATTACACGTAAAATATCAATGTGGCTTCAATAATTGCAAATTAAATTAGTGTGGAAATATAAATCCGACCGATTTCGCCGTAAGTGTTTTCTTTTGCTATTTCTTTGGTTCGTCTAGTGGTTGTGTTAACGTATGCTTTAGCACGTGTCTTGACCTTCTACTACTGGATAATTCCTGGAGGCGCTGGAACGAGCAATTGGGAATCCTTCGCTATACAAAATGTGCCGACTACCACGGTGTCGCCTACCTCGGAGCTGCAAAGACCAATTATACTTCACCGGTTGTGGGTCGCGTACGCTGCGTTCCTGCTATTACAAAGGAAACGATCTGCTTCCAGAGCTTTGTCGTCTTATCCTCCTCAGAGAAATGCTACCGATCTTCTAGTAGCTGTCAACTAACTGTCGTTAGCAAGAACCTTCCTTATCAGAACTACATGCATCAGTACACAGCTAAGTTTATTGTTTAAGGAACCTATTCACTTTGCATGCGTTCTAAACTCAAGTACACGTGACATTAGGCGGTTTGAATCCCTAGTGCATAAGCAAATTGTTATTTGGGATAGTCTCCATCTATCGACGCTCGGTTTTGTTTTCACTAGCTCCCTCAGAGCTGGGGCGCTGTAAATAAAGTGGGTGAAGCTAAAACAAAAGGCCGTTTGGGTTGGCGGGAGCTACGTACCTTTTAGTCCGAGTTTAATCCTAGTTTTTAAGTCACCGTGTGTAAGTGACGTGTGTACGTCGAGTTTCCTTAATCACCAATCTTAAATTGGTACCCTAACGTCAATTTGGGGTGTAACAAACAAAAACTTACCTGAATTGACACATATTTGATCGCGAACTCTAATTATTTTGTTGTTGTTAGTGCACGCAAGTTTCATGCGACAGAATCTCTCACTTCTCCCAGTTTCTTCCAATATTTTAAATTGTAATTGCTATACGTATACGTCTTTTGTCTCTCTAATTTGTGTTCGTTGTAGCTTAGTAGACCTTAAGTAAAACCTATTGAATTCCTGTTGGTCGGTTTTATTTTTCACTGTTACCCAGCAGGTGGCGCCTCGTTACGCAGCAGTTTATTTCTTTCAGTTCCCTTAACAACCTCCTCCACCTCACCGACTAAGCCGGACACTGCTGTGTTAACTCTTACAAATACGGGATCTTCCACGAATTTAGTGCGCTACTTCGAGCCAAATATTATTGTTCTTTCTTTTCTAGGTTGCATCGCTAGAGCAGTCACTTTATTTTTTTATATCGTATTATTTGTGAACTGCAAAGTACTAAAAAATAAGTAATTCAAAAACTTATTAAATAATTTAAAAATCGCATACTTCAGACATCCAAAAATAGTTCCAGTTCATAATTTTCTTTCATAGTATGGCAAGTATTCTGGTATCTGCTGAATAAAGATTAGATAAAACGGTACTTCCCAAGATCAAGCAGTTCCGGTTCATTCGACGCATTAAAGTCATTCTATTCAATAATTTAAAATTTGCATTTCTTGGTAATTTCACATAATGAGAAAGATAAAAGACTGTCAAATTTACACCGAAAAGAACTATTTCTAACAATAAAATACAGAGGTCTAGAAATATTTTTTGGTATTTTTAAAAAAGTACCAAGATCGGAGTGCCATAATCAAAAGTAGTTCCAATTAATACAATTCTTTCCTGGTACAGTGATAGTTCTGTCTGCTAAACATTACATCAAACAGTTCTGGTACATTAAATTTTGACACTCTTCCTAACCTTCCAATATTGTGTAAAAAAAAAATAAGCACCTTGTAATCGAAACCAAATAGTTCCAAATCATATGTATTAAAAACTCAGTAAATCAAAAACTTATTAAAAAATTTCATACTTCAGACATTCAAAAATAGTTCCGGTTCATAATTTTTTTGTCATAGTGTGCTGGGTATTCTGGTATCTGGTGAATGAACATTAAATTAATTAAACGATTATTCCCATGATCCGTCAAACAGTTCCGGTTTATGACGCACTAGAAACTCAATTCAAACTATTCAGTAATTTAAAATTTGCAATTCTTGAGAAATTTTACATATTATAAAGATAAAAGGCAGTCACATTTATACCAAATGGAACTACTTCCAACAATAAAATTTTAGTATTTAAAAAAAAGTGGGTACACAGCAAGTGATTGAAATAATCAAAAGTAGTTCCGGTTCAAAAATCTACTAAACAAGATTGTGTAAACATTAAATAATAACGTAGAACTTAGTCTCGCAAACTGCACATTGGAATGAAAATCAAACAGTTCTAGTTCATTTTTTGAGCAAAACATTTTTTTTAAATTGTTTATAAAAAAGAAATAGTTCTGGGCCCCAAAATTTTTTGGACTGGTAATATTGACGTCCCAATATTCGGAAACTCTAAAAAAATGAACAAAAAAAAAGAGTTCCGGTTCATACACTATTTTTTCATAGTATGCAATGTATTCCTTGTATCAGATCAGCTGAACAAACATGTATAAACATTAAATTCTCCCAGTATTCAAAACCAAGCCAAACAATTTCGGTTATTATAAAGTAAACCAGTAAATCTGTAACTTATAAAAAAAAATTTTTTAATAATAGTTCCGATTCATAGTATGCGAAGTATTCTGGTATCGGCTAACACTAAATTCAAATATCCGCAAACTGAAAAAAAGTTATCAAAACCAAACAGTTCCGGTTTGTATGAAGTAAAAACACAGTTAATCGGTAAATTCATCAAAAAATTCAAAAATCTGAGGTTCAGATTCAGAGATGCCAAAATAGTTCCAGTTCATATTTCATTCTTTTATTTCATAGTATGCAAAATATCCTGGTAAGATTAAGTAAAACACTAATTATCAAGATCCGTCAATCAGTTCTGGTTCATACGACACATGAAAGTATCAATCCAGAAAAAATAAAATTTGATAAAGGAATTACAACAATAACTAATTCTCCGAAGTTATATTAATACATAAAAGTTCAAATAAATAAATTTTAATGTGAAAATTCAAATTTCATTAAAAAGTCATTTCAACTTCAATGACTTAAGTGCAGAAACGTGTTCCACTATGTAAAGTAAACATATATAAGTGGTGATGATGTTCATCCGTGTTTGGTGCATTAAATGTACTGATAAGAGTAATAATAACGACGATGATATAAATAGGTGGGATGCTATTGACAGAAAATCACTGATTATGGATTCGACGAGTTGCACGGATGCGTATAATGGATACGCGGGCCAATCTTTCGCTGCCTTTGTCAACACGCTTATGGCGGCGCAGTGCGCGTTGTCTTCGAACAAAATTTATCCGAGGAATTACGCCCCGCATCTTGGCGAAGAATTCGATTTTATCGTGGTGGGTGCTGGTTCGGCCGGTTCCATCTTAGCCAACAGGCTGTCCGAGAACCATAAGTGGAAGGTGTTGCTGGTTGAAGCTGGCGATTACCCATCACCGGGGACGGAGGTTATTTCAACCCAACAATTCTTCAACTTTAATGAATTATTTACTATTTTGCAGATACCGAGAATGTTCCCGACTTTAATCAAATCGAGAGAAGATTGGAACTACACGACGGAACCATCTGAGAACGCTTGTTCCGGGTTAAACAACAATCGTTGTCTCTGCCCACGAGGAAAAGTTCTAGGTGGAAGTAGCTCCATAAACGCCATGCTTTATATACGCGGAAACCGGAAAGATTACGATTCTTGGGGAATCGAAGGGTGGGATTACGACTCAGTGCTCCCATACTTTCACAAATTCGAAGACCTCCAAGAAGTTGAGGATGAACTCATGGGAAAAGGTGGAGAGTTGAAGATCAGCAGAAATATTAATAAAAACAACCCACGCGACATTTTTCTTGAAGCCTACAAAGAGATGGGATTCGGTAAATACAGCGAGGAGCATCCGCGTGGATTTTTAGACGTATACACTAACATCAATAATGGTGTCAGATGCGGTACCGCCAAAGCTTTTCTCCCACCAATGCGGGATCGCAAAAACACCTTCTTGGTGGTCAACGCGCAAGTGTCCCGCGTGCTCGTCGCGTCAGGGGTAGTGACGGGAGTCGAAATGCGAATCAACGAGGAATTGTTAACAGTAAAAGCCACCAAGGAGGTGATCATCTCGGCCGGTTCAGTTAATTCACCCCAGATTCTCATGAACTCAGGAATCGGACCCAAAGAGCATCTGGAAGAGTTGGGAATACCAGTCGTGCAGAACTTACCCGTCGGTGAGAATCTTCAAGATCATATGCAGTTTTTTGGGCTATTGATGAAGATGGGACCGAAAGCGATACCCAAAAAAACAAAAACTGACGTGATGGACGATTGGTACGAATACACCATGTACAAGACTGGTAGATTAAGCACAACCCCTATATCCAATTTCGTGTTATTTCTGAATACTAAAAACGACTCGCTCCATCCCACTTTGCAGTTGTACTACATGCCGTTTTCCAAGAACGATCCCACCATGGGCTTGAAAATCACACAATTTGCACATAATTTACCGCCAGAACCGTTTCAACTGCACTTAAACCACAACAAACATTCTAACGTAGTTTATTTAATACCATCAGTATCGTATCCGAAGTCGGTTGGTAAAATTTTGTTGCGCAGCAAAAACCCATTCGACTCGCCCCGAATCTTCGCCAACTATTTTACGGACGAAGGTGGCGAAGACCTGCAGATATTTTTGGAAAGTGTCAGATTCTTTCAGAAGATGGCGAAAACGAAAGCGTTCGAAGCGCACAAACCGGAAATTGTGCATTTAGATCTGGAAAATTGCAGACGTTTCGTCCCCGATAGCGACGATTATTGGAAATGTGCGTTTAAGGAGATCGCAACCACGTTGTATCATCTCGTTGGTACTTGCAAGGTGGGGTCCGCGAGAGATCGTGCCGCAGTCGTCGATCCGAGATTGCGAGTTCGCGGAATGAGGGTTAAGGGTGGCGGACGCTTCGATAATTCCCAGCATGATTAGTTGTAATATAAACGCGGCGGTTATTATGATTGGGCAAAAAGCCTCCGACATGATCAAAGAAGACTGGGCGAGTGTGCATACTGAGTTTTAAGTTTTGTCCTTCAAACCGGACAAAACAGAGCGTTAAAAAATTTCCATACAAATCTTGATTTAAAGTAATTGTGAATAATGTGGAACAAAAATTAAAAAAAAAACATTTCGTTTTATTTTTCCAACATACCTAGTTCCAAAAAACGTGGTCAGAGATCGGATGTTAATATACAAATCACTAATGTATGTTATGGTCCTTCAAACCGGATGAAAGAATATGCTTGAATCTAATGTCCTGTTCAGGATCATCAGAATAAAAGAGTGATTAAATTTACGGATTGATGAGCAACAAAATGTTTTATTCGTGATATCAGATATGTCGCTAGGCACCGGCGTAAAGTTACATTTGGATTTGAAATCAAATGCATTTGAATATAAAAATTCAATTAAACCCAGCAGATTTTTTACATGTTGGTTATTGTAAGTCAGAATTTATTAACCTGCCAACAAATTACCCCAAAGTGGCGTCAGAGGGTAGCAATTTTCAGCATTCTAAGTGTAAAAATTTAGCCAAAACATTAAACATTCGCAATTATGAGATTGTACCGTCGCATATTTTTTATATGTTGGTCATTGTAAGTCGGATTTCATAAAACAGCCAACAAATTACCCCAAAGTGGCGTCAGGGGTGACAATTTTTATTGTAAGTGTAAAAATTTAGCAAAAACATTACACATTCGGAATTTTAGGATTGTACCGCCACAGATTTTTTTATATGTTAGTCATTTAAGTCAGATTTTATACAACAGCCAACAAATTACCCCAAAGTGGCGTCAGGGAGTGACAATTTTTATTCTAAGTGGAAAAATTTAGCAAAAACATTAAACATTCGGAATTTTGGGATTGTACCGCCACAGATTTTTTATATGTTAGTCACTGTAGGTCGGATTTTATAAAACAGCCAACAAATTACCCTAAAGTGGCGTCAGGGAGTGACAATTTTTATTCTAAGTGGAAAAATTTAGCAAAAACATTAAACATTCGGAATTTTGGGATTGTACCGCCACAGATTTTTTATATGTTAGTCATTGTAGGTCGGATTTTATAAAACAGCCAACAAATTACCCCAAAGTGGCGTCAGGGGGTGACAATTTTTATTCTAAGTGTAAAAATTTAGCAAAAACATTAAACATTCGAAATTTTGGGATTGTACCGCCACAGATTTTTTATATGTTAGTCATTTAAATCAGATTTTATAAAACAGCCAACAAATTACCCCAAAGTGGCGTCAGAGAGTGGCAATTTTTATTCAAGTGTAAAAAATAAGCAAAAACATTTAACATTCGCAGTTATGGGAGTGCAGCCCAGCAGATTTTTTATATGTTGGTCATTGTAGGCCAGATTTTATACAACAAATTACCCCAAAGTGGCGTCAGGGGATAACAATTTTTATTCTAAGTGTAAAAATTTAGCAAAAACATTAAACATTCGGAATTTTGGGATTGTACCGCCACAGATTTTTTATATGTTAGTCATTTAAGTCAGATTTTATAAAACAGCCAACAAATTACACCAAAGTGGCGTCAGAGAGTGGCAATTTTTATTCAAGTGTAAAAAATGAGAAAAAACATTGAACATTCGCAGTTATGGGAGTGAAGCCCCTCAGATTTTTTATATGTTGGTCATTGTAGGTCAGATTTTATAACTCTGCCAACAAATTACCCCAAAGTGGCGTCAGAGAATGGCAATTTTTACTCAAGTGTAAAAATGTAGCAAAAACATTAAACATTCGCAATTATGGGATTGTACCGCCGCAGATTTCTTATATGTTGGTCATTGTAAGTCAGATTTTATAAAACAGCCAACAAATTACCCCAAATCCTATTATTGCAAATGTTTAATGTTTTTGCTCAATTTCAAATTTTAAGATTTTTAAAAAGTTTATTTAAAATCCGTTAAGTTTTTAAAAATTAATTAAATATTTATTAAAATCAAATTAAAAAATAAAAATGTAAAAGCATTGTGATATTTAAATTTATTGACTTGTTAAAAGATTTTTTTAATTTCTAAAGTGAAATATAGATTTTTAAAATTTTCTTTAAATTTTGTTTTAAAAAATTAAATTAAAATTTTTTCAATATTAGTTTTATAATTTTTGAATATTAGAAATTTCAACATATGTATAAAATTTTGTTAAAGTTAAACGTATAGTTTTGAGATGCGTTTTAAATTATTTCTTCAAAAAATCGAATTAAAAATAAAAATGTTGAGTAAAAAATAAAAGTTATGGCAAACACAAGAAATTAAAAAACTCAAAATACAAAAACTTAGTTCATAGATTTTTAAAACAATTAACCAAATCAAGTTTATATAAAGTTCGGTTTGAAGCAAAAAAAGGAAAGACTGCTGTCTGTTTACTTAATAGTTAATAGTCTATAAATAAATAAAATGTCTGATAACACCAATACATCATTGAACTCCGAGATTAGTTTTATTATGCAACAAATTATGCAATTAAATTTAATTCGAATTTTTAAGTTTCTTAATTTTGGAACTGAAATATTTGTTAAAGTTAAATATAAATTTTTTAGAAAAAATAAACTAAAATTTAAAAAATGTAACGTTAGTCTGCGCTTAAAGTAGCTTAATTTTGTAATTATTTTTTGAATTATTTAAAAATTTTAATAATTTCGGAATAAAAATTTTTTAAAAATTTTTGATAAAAACAAATTAAGAAATATAAAAACATTGTGATATATTGATAAAAGATATTAATTTTTTTTAATATTTGTTAATTTGTTTAAAATTTCCTAAAACATTTGTTAAGGTGGAATAAACATCTTAAAAAATGCACTTAAATTAGTTATTGAATTATTAATTTTGTAATTATTTTTTAGTTTTATAAAAAATTTATTAAATTCCGAATTAGAATTTTATTTAAACTGTTGTTTTATTAAAATCAAATTAAAAACTCTATAAATTGTTAAATATATTCAATTTTTTAAATAATTGTTTTTAATGATTTTTTTAATTTCAAAAAGTAAAGGATACATTTTTAAATTGTTGTTTTTAAAAATTTAAAAAAAAATTCTTTTAATATTAGATTACTAGTTTAAAAAAGTGCACCAAAATATTTGACACAAAACTAGAAAAAATTAGAAGAAAATTCCCAATATCATGTATTATTAAAAAAATTACATTTTGAAAAAATTAAAACTAAAAATTTCAAAATGTAAAGTAAAATTCTGTACTAAACTTAATTCAAAATTTTGTAATTATTTTTTGAATTGTTTAAATATTTTATTTCGGAATTATAAATTTATGAAAAATTTGTTTCAAATAAATTAAAATTTTTAAGTTTTTTATTTGATTATTGTTTTAACAAAATTGTTTAATAATTTTAATAATTTCAGAATTACAATTTTATTTAAAATTTGTATGCTTTTGTTAAAAGATATTCAATTTATTCAATATTTGGTGACTTGTGAAAAGATTTACTTAATTTTTAAGATTTTTTTGTTTTAAAAAAATGATTAAAATTCTTAATTTCTTTTAAATATTAGTGGACTAATTTAAACTTTTCATTTACAAAATGTAGTTAAAGTAAAAGTATAATTTTGGAATGCTTTTTAAACTAATGTTTCAAAACATTCTAATCAAAAAATAAAAATGTTGAGTAAAAAATCGTCGTCTTTAAAACAAAAAAAAGAAACAAAACAATGAAAAGAAAGTATTACACATACAAATAAATTCCTAAAAATTATAGAATTCTATATAAAAAATAAATAAAAATAAAAGTATTTTAAATATTTTATGTTGCATTTTATTTATAATTCAAATACTTTTAAAAATAAATAACAAAATTAATTTTACGTTTTCAATTAAAAATAAAAAATATATAAATACAATTTTAATATCAATATTAAAAAAATCATAACCTAAAAGAAAGCGTGAATTAACTTTATTCTTGAAACCATACAAAACAAAAATTAAAAAAAAAAAACATTAAATTTGACACAACACAAGATAAAATTATAAAAAATCCCATTATTTACAAAAAAAATGTTTAAAATATTATCTTGCTATTAAAAAATTATAAAACTCCCAGTGCACATTAATTCAATGTAACACGAATATTTAAAAAATAAATAAAAAAAAAATTAAGAAAAATTGATTTAAGAAAAATTTCCACAATTCAACAAAATATTGAATTTTGTTTTTTTATTACATTAATTAAGAAATTTTCCTTTTTAGAATCTTCAAAGACAGGGGTAAAAAGTGAACTATGTTTTTATCAAAGTATTGCCAACGTTTCGTTCTATAAAATGGGAACTTTTTCATAATGTTTTTGTGTTTTCAAATATTTTCGATAAATTTAATAAAATTAGTTGAATTTAATTTTTTTAAATAATTAATAAAATTAAATTCATAAGAAAATCAGTCAGTCCTATTTGAAACCAAAAAAAAGAGAGTAAAATAGCAAAATAAAAAAATATCCTAAAATATAATGAAATATTTAGATTTTTTGTGATTATTGATATAAAGGTATTTTCTATAAATTAAGTTTTTTAAATAATTATATATTTCGTTTTCTAATTATTTTAATTTTTTTAAATAAATAAATAATAAATAAATTTTTTAGGTAGGTACCACAAAATATAAAAAACTTAAATCAATGTAGCAACTAAAAAAAATTTTTAAAAACAAAACAACGAAAAAAAAATCAAAAAATAAAAAGTAACAAAATTCTCATACAGTTTTAATAAAAACATTGCTAAATTCATTCAAGAACTTTTACAAATAATTCAAAAACACCTAAATAATACTCATTTGTACTTACACTCCAGTTCTCTCACTCCTGAAGAGTCCCATAAGGACGAAACAGATGTCGAGTGATTCTCGATGTTTGTTTGTTATTGTAACAATCTCTTGCAATCCGAGACTGTTATTTTTACCAACACATTTTGGCTATAATAATCGAAGGATCGACTTACGTAACTGCTTACACATCTGTCGACAAAGTTGTTTGAATGCAAATTAATTAAGAATCATGAAAAAAAGTATAAATAACTAAATTTTTAAAATTTAAAAAAGATTTTAAGTCTTAAGGACCAACAGGCAACACTCAGATAATACCGTCTAAATTCTTAAACTTAAATATGAAAATAAACACAAAAACAAAACAAATTGTTAATTTTTCGAAAATTCTGAGAAAAAATACATCTTAGATTTAAAAGTGTCAACAATATTTGTTTAAAAATTGAAAAAATTAAAAACATACATAACTTAAATTTTTAGTAAATTAATAAAAATTATAAAAAAATTTTCTTTAGTGTCACTTTGTTCTTTCATTTAATTTTTTATTTCTCCTCAATATTTGGCCACTTCTTGTAATAAAAAGTCACAAATTTTCGATAACAGCTTTTCTATTCTTCTTCGTTCTTCGGTTTTTATTCTATTTTCTTTTTCATAATTTTTCCTTAGCCCTTTTCAATGCTGTTTTTCATATTTTCTCACATTTTAACTTCATAGATTAATTAATTAAATTTTTAGAAAAATAATAAAAAATATAAAAAGTATAAAAATATATTTTTCGTCGTGTCAATTTGATCTTTAATTTTATTTTTTTATTTCTCCTCGTTTTTCACCACTTTTGTAATCAAAAAGTCACAAAATTTCCTCGATAACAGCTTTTATTCATAATAATAAGTTTTAATAATGATAAGTTTCTTCCGTTTCTTATTCTTATTCTTCTATTTTCTTTTTTCATAATTTTCCTTAGCCCTTTTTAAATGCCGTTTTCATATTTTCTCATATTTTAATCTCATAGATTGGTTAATTAAATTTTAGTAAAATAATAAAAAATATAAAAATAAAAAAAAATTTGTTTCGTCGTGTCACTTTGTTCTTTCATTTAATTTTTTTTAATTCTCATCGCTTTTTCACCACTTTTTGTAATTAAAAAGTCAGAAAATTTTCGATAGCAGCTTTTCTATTCTGCTTCTTTCTTCAGTGTTTTATTCTTATTCTTCAATTTTCTTTTTTCATAATTATTCCTTACCCCTTTTTCAATGCTGTTTTTCATATTTTCTCACATATTAATCTCATAGATTAATTGATTAAAATTTTAGTAAAATAATAAAAATATAAAATTATAAAAAAAATTTTTTTTCGTCCTGTCACTTTGTTCTTTCGTTTTATTTTTTTATTTTTCCTCGTTTTCACCACTTTTGTAATCAAAAATTCACAAAATTTTCAATAACAGCTTTTCTATTCTTCTTCTTTCTTCCGTTTTTATTCTTATTCTTCTATTTTTTTCATTATTATTCCTTACCCCTTTTTCAATGCTGTTTTTCATATTTTCTCACATATTAATCTCATAGATTAATTGATTACATTTTAGTAAAATAATAAAAATATAAAAATTATAAAAAAAATATTTTTTCGTCCTGTCACTTTGTTCTTTCGTTTTATTTTTATTTCTCCTAGTTTTTCACCACTTTTTGTAATCAAAATTCACAAAATTTTCAATAACAGCTTTTCTATTCTTCTCCTTTCTTCCGTTTTTTTATTCTTATTCTTCTATTTTCTTTTTTCATAATTATTCCTTTCCCCCCTTTTCAATGCTGTTTATGATATTTTCTCACATTATAATCTCATAGATAAACTAATTAAATTTTTAGTAAAATAATTCACAAAATTTTCAATAACAGTTTTTCTATTCTTCTTTTTTCTTCCGTTTTTTATTCTTGTTCTTCTATATTTCTTTTCTCATAATTTTTCTTATCCATTTTTCAATGTTGTTTTTCATATTTACTCATACTTTAATCTCATAGATTAATTAATTAAATCTTTAGTAAAATAATAAAAAATTAAAAATTATAAAAAATATTTTTCGTCGTGTCAATTTGTTCTTTAATTTTATTTTTTATTTCTCCTCGTTTTTCACCACTTTTTGTAATAAAAAGTCACAAAATTTTCGATTACAGCTTTTTATTCATAATAATAAGTTTTTAATAATAATAATAAGTTTCTTCCGTTTTTTATTCTTTTTCTTCTATTTTCTTTTTTCATAATTTTTCCTTAGCCCTTTTCAAATGCCGTTTTCATATTTTCTCATATTTTAATCTCATAGATTGATTAATTAAATTTTAGTAAAATAATAAAAATATAAAATTTAAAAAAATTTTTTTCGTCGTGTCACTTTGTTCTTTCATTTTATTTTTTAATTCTCCTCGCTTTTCCACCACTTTATGTAATTAAAAAGTCACAACATTTTCGATAGCAGCTTTTCTATTCTGCTTCTTTCTTCAGTGTTTTATTCTTATTCTTCAATTTTCTTTTTCATAATTATTCCTACCCCTTTTTCAATGCTGTTTTCATATTTTCTCACATATTAATCTTATAGATTAATTGATTAAATTACAGTAAAATAATAAAAATATAAAAATTATAAAAAAAATATTTTTTCGTCCTGTCACTTTGTTCTTTCGTTTTATTTTTTATTTCTCCTAGTTTTTCACCACTTTTTGTAATCAAAAATTCACAAAATTTTCAATAACAGCTTTTTCTATTCTTCTCCTTTCTTTCGTTTTTATTCTTATTCTTCTATTTTCTTTTTTCATAATTATTCCTTTCCCCCCCTTTTCAATGCTGTTTATGATATTTTCTCATTATAATCTATAAACTATTTAGAATTTTTAGTAAAATAATTCACAAAATTTTCAATAACAGTTTTTCTATTCTTCTTCTTTCTTCCGTTTTTTATTCTTATTCTTCTATTTTCTTTTTCATAATTTTTCTTAGCCCTTTTCAATGATATTTTTCATATTTTCTCATATTTTAATCTCATTAAATTTTTAGTGAAATAATAAAAAATATAAAATTATTAAAAACTATTTTTTCATCGTGTCACTTTGTTCTTTCATTTTATTTTTTTATTTTTTCCTCGTTTTTTCACCACTTTTTGTAATCAAAAGTCACAAAATTTTCAATAACAGCTTTTTATTCTTCTTCTTTCTTACGTTTTTATTCTTATTCTTCTATTTTTTTCATTATTATTCCTTACCCCTTTTTCAATGCTGTTTTTCATATTTTCTCATATTTTAATCTCATAGATTGATTAATTAAATTTTGAGTAAAATAATAAAAAATATAAAAATTTAAAAAAAATTTTTCGTGGTGTCACTTTGTTCTTTCATTTTATTTTTTAATTCTCCTCGCTTTTCACCACTTTTTGTAATTAAAAAAATTTTCGATAGCAGTTTTTCTATTCTGCTTCTTTCTTCAGTTTTTATTCTTATTCTTCTATTTTCTTTTTCATAATTATTCCTTACCCCTTTTTCAATGCTGTTTTTCATATTTTCTCACATATTAATCTCATAGATTAATTGATTAAATTTTAGTAAAAAAATAAAATATAAAAATTATAAAAAAATATTTTTTTCGTCCTGTCACTTTGTTCTTTCGCTTTATTTTTTAATTCTCCTAGTTTTTTCACCGCTTTTTGTAATCAAAAATTCACAAAATTTTCAATAACAGCTTTTCTATTCTTCTCCTTTCTTCCGTTTTTTATTCTTATTCTTCTATTTTCTTTTTTCATAATTATTCCTTTCCCATCTTTTTCAATGCTGTTTATGATATTTTCTCACATTATAATCTCATAGATAAACTATTTAAATTTTTAGTAAAATAATTCACAAAATTTTCAATAACAGTTTTCTATTCTTCTTCTTTCTTACGTTTTTATTCTTATTCTTCTATTTTCTTTTTCATAATTTTCCTCAGCCCTTTTTCAATGCTGTTTTTTCATATTTTTCATATTTTAATCTCATAGATTAATTAAATTTTTGTGAAATAATAAAAAATATTAAAAACTATTTTTCATCGTGTCACTTTGTTCTTTCATTTTATTTTTTTATTTTCCTCGTTTTTTTCACCACTTTTTGTAATTAAAAGTCTCAAAATGTTCAATAACAGCTTTTATTCTTCTTCTTTCTTCCGTTTTTATTCTTATTCTTCTATTTTTTTTCATTATTATTCCTTACTCGTTTTTCAATGCTGTTTTTCATATTTTCTCATATTTTAATCTCATAGATTAATTAATTAATCTATCCTTATTTCAATGGAATTTCTTCAATGTCACTTTCTTTTTAAACTTACTTGGATTACTATTTTTTTATATTCATTATTAGTTTTTTAAACTGTTAACTTATTTTGGGTTCTCATTTCTTTTCTTCTCATTTTTTACTACCTTTTTAAATTTTTCTTAATGCTTATATTTTAGTTTTCTCATTGCTATTGTTTTTCCTCCCTTTTGTTTGCACTTCATTTATACTTTGTTTTGTTTCCAACCCATCTTATTTCTTCTTCAATTTAATTTCTTTTCTTACCACACTTGGTTTAAAATTAATCCTCTTTGCTTTTCGTCTCTTTCTCGTAACACATTAGTTGTATATTCTTCTTCTTCCCCTTCTTTTACTAAATACCATTAATTTAGATTCTTGGTCCAACCATTTTGTCTTTTTATCCTCAACTTTCTCTCTTTCTACCTTTTATTTTTTAATTTCTTTCTATTCCTACTCTTCTTTTGTTCCACTTTTTTTCTACTCCTCTTCTTCATTTTAACTTCTTCTCCCGGTATAATCGTTTATATAATCAAAGAAAAACAAATCCCGGAGTTCAATGATGTATTGGTGTTATCTGACATTTTTAATTATTTACAGACTATTAAGTAACCAGACAACAGTGTTTGTTGACGATGTTCAATATTCGTTAATATACGATAACATTCAGATTATTCGATTCAAACTACCGCACACGAAAGATGACCAAAATTGGCACGTTCATAAACAGTGCACTGAAGAAACACATTTAAGTTACAAAAATAAAACAAACAAAATCAACAATTATCAATAAAAAAGATAAGATAAAAATTCGCGCAGTAATGATGCAGTGTTTACTTGATTTTCTGCGAGTAAACTTCTATTTTAAATTTACAGATATGGAACTGGTCGAATGTCCAAACGCATTCGCTGGGCTTGCGGGACAGTCGTTTGCCACCTTCATCAACACGTTAATGGTAGCGCAATGTGCTCTGTCTTCCAAAGAAAACTACCCGAGCAATTACGCCCCGCACTTGAAGAACGGAGAAGAATTCGATTTCATTGTGGTGGGCGCAGGCTCAGCTGGATCCATTTTAGCGAACAGGCTGTCTGAGAATCACAAATGGAAGATCTTGTTGATCGAAGCTGGTGATTATCCATCGCCGGACACAGAGGTAACAACATCGATAAGTATCAAACCAATTTTTATCGACCTTTCCAGGTACCGAAGACTTTTATGACCCTAGCGAAGTCCAAAGAAGATTGGAATTACACATTCGAATCTTCGGAGAGTTCTTGCTCCGAATTGGAGAAACAACGTTGTCTTTGTCCGAGAGGAAAAGCATTAGGCGGAAGCAGTTCCATTAACGCCATGTTTTACATACGTGGAAACCGGAAGGACTACGATTCTTGGGCGGCTCAAGGCAACGAAGGTTGGGACTTCGACTCTGTACTTCCATATTTCAAAAAATTCCGAAGATCTTCAAGGGTTTGAAGATGAACGCATGGGAAAAGGCGGCGAGTTCAAGATCAATAAAGCCATTAACCAGAACAACCCTCGCGACATCTTCCTCGAAGCTTATAAAGAAATGGGATTTGGCGAATACAGCGAAGAAAGTCCACGAGGATTTTTGGACGTGTACACCAACATTAACAAAGGCACCAGATGTAGCACGGCTAAAGCCTTCGTCAAACCAATGAAAAATCGGAACAACGCCTTCTTGGTGGTGAACGCTCAAGTGTCGCGCGTGCTTGTCAGCCGAGAGTTAAGAGCAGTAGGCGTCGAAACTCGCATTAATGACAACTTAATAACAGTGAAAGCCACCAAGGAGGTAATTGTCTCAGCGGGTTCAATAAACTCACCCCAGATTTTGATGAACTCCGGAATCGGACCCAAAGAACATCTGGAAGGACTGGGTGTTCCGGTTGTAAAAAATTTGCGCGTGGGCGAAAATCTTCAAGACCATGTGCTATTCTTTGGGCTTTTGATGAAAATGGGACCCAACGCAATTCCCGAAAAAACAAAAACTGACGTCATGAACGATTGGTACCAATACACAATGTACAAAACTGGCGTGATAGGAAAAACGCCCCTCCAGAACTTCGTACTCTTTTTGGATCCCAAAAATGCATCGATTTATCCCACCTTACAAATGTACTACGTGCCTTATCCAAAGAACGACCCCAACAACGGTCTACAACTCTCACAATATGCATATAATATGCCACGCAAATTGTTTAAGCCACATGAAGACGAAAACAAAAAATCAAACCTCATTTGTTTGTTACCATCGCTCTCTTATCCCAAATCGATTGGAAAAATATTGCTACGGAGCAACGATCCCTTTGACAAACCGAGGATCTTGTTGAACTATTTTTCAGACGAAGATGGCCATGACCTAGAAATGATGTTGGAAGGCGTGAGATTCTTTCAAAACGTAGCAAAAACAAAAGCATTTGCCGCTCACCAACCCGAAATGTTGCATTTGGATCTGGAGAATTGCAGAGGATTCGTACCAGACAGCGACGATTACTGGAAATGCGCTTTTAAAAATATCGGTACCACGGTGTACCATGTTGTTGGTACTTGCAAGATGGGACCTGTAAGCGATCCGACCGCCGTCGTCGATTCAAGATTGCGCGTGCACGGAATCAAAGGACTGAGAGTGGTGGACGCGTCGATAATGCCCACACTGATAAGTTGCAACACCAACGCGGCCAGCATTATGATCGGACAAAAAAGTTCCGATATGATTCGAGAAGATTGGTTGGACTATCGTTCCGAACTATAGCTGAAAACTGTATTGTTATTGTATTTAAAAAAATTAGTCAATAAAAAAAATTCAAAGTTTTCAATTGGTGCCCAACGTGATATTCAATCCAAAGAAACTTCGCTGTTTCATTAGCACTAAAGTAAGTCGACATATTCAGAAACTCTCAATTCATTTAATAGAATACACCGCTTATCTTCACAACAATTGGCCCCCAACGTGCGACTCAATTTAATGTTCGTGCAAATAAAAAATTAAAACTAACACAAAACATCGTGTTGAGACTAAATTAGACCAACACAAAGGAATGGAGAAAAATAAAAAATAATAAAACTTTTGACAGAAAAATTAATCTAAAAATCAAAAATATTCACTCTAATTTTTTAGAAGAATCGCATCTAACAAATTTCGCATTCTATATTTTTCTTAGTTACCTTTTATTATTATTCTCCCATATTATTTTTTCTGATTATCTTTTGTGGCTATTAGATCAGCAAAATATTAAGATCCAAATTCAAGGTCGTTCACCTCCGATTACATAAATCAAGCGACCATAAACATAAACATTGACATCCTAAACGATTTCAGAAATGTCCGATGGAGTCTAAGTATTCGGTGATTTATTGACTTGTTCAAGGCGTGCTTGATTTTTAAATATAGAAATTGACGCCCAACGTGGGACGTCTCTTTTTATAACATAAATTTTTACCTACCCTCTGTTGTTCTTTTTTATTCCTAGTACTTTAGAGATCATTTTTTTTCGATGCATGGTTTTGTTTCCAATCAATTTTCATTTACTGTGTTTTTTATCTTTGTAAAATAGTATTTTTTTGACAACACTTAATTTCAAAATTGCAAATCAGATCCAAAATTTAATGTTACAATAAAATTCCCCTGTGTTTCTTATCAAATTTATTTAATTGTCGCTATTTGTAGGTTAGATTAGCAAAAAATTAAGATCCAAATTGGATTCAAGGTCGTTCACGTCCGATTACATAAATCAAGTAACTATAAACATTGACATCCTAAACAATTTCCGAAATGCCCAATGGAGTCTAAGTATTCAGTGATTACTCAATTTGTTCAAGACGTGCTTGATTTTGAAGCCCAACGTGGGACGTCTTTTTTTGACATAATTTTGACCTACCCTCTATTTCTATCTTTTATTCCCAGTCCTTTTGAGATAATTTTTCGATACATGGTTTTGTTTCTAATCAATTTTTCATTTTCTGTTTTGTTTATCTTTGTAAAATTGTATTTTTTGAAAACACCTCTATCATAGCTCTTACTTAAATTCAAAATTGCAAATCAGATCCAAAATTTCATGTCACGAAAAAAATTCCCAAGTGTTTCTCATCAAATTCACTTAATTGTCGTTGTTCGCAGATTAGAATCGATTTTTGAAAAAAATTAAGATCCAAATTGGATTCAAGGTCGTTCACCTACGATTACATAAATCAAGTGACCATAAACATAAACGATTCCAAAAATGTCCGATGGAGATTAAGTTTTCGATGATTTCTTGATTTGTTCAAGGCGTGCTTGATTTTGAAATATAGAAAAAGACGCCCAACGTGTGACGTCTCTTTTTATGACATAAATTTTTACCTACCCTCTGTTTTTCTTTTTTATTCCCAGTACTTTGGTGATCATTTTTTTTCGATACATGGTTTTGTTTCTAATCAATTTGTTGGTTATCTTCGTAAAATTGTATTTTTTTGACAACACTTATATCTCAGCACTTACTTAACTTCAAAATTGCCAATCAGATCCAAAATTTAATGTCACGAAAAAAATTTCCAAGTGTTTTTCATCAAATTCACTTAATTGTCGCTATTTGCAGATTAGAATCAATTTATGCAAAAAATTAAGATCCAAATTGGATTCAAGGTCGTTCACCTACGATTACATAAATCAAGTAACCATAAACATAAACATTGGCATCTTAAATGATTTCAAAAATGTCCGATGGAGTCTAAGTATTCAGTGATTTTTTGATTTGTTCAAGACGTGCTTGATTTTGAAATATAGAAATTGACGTCCAACGTGGGACATTTCTTTTTTTTGACGTACATTTTTACCAACCCCCTGTTTTCTTTTTTATTTGTTATTATTCCAATTCCTTTCTAAATCATTAATTTTCTTGCTACATTGATGTTGTTTTTAATCAATTTTTCTTTGTTATTCATCGTTCTAAGAATGTTTTTTTTTGACAAAACTTACTTCAAAGCTTACTTACCGTCAAAATTACAGATCAGATTCAAAATTTAAGGTTACGATACAAATTCCCATGTTTCTTGTCAAATTTACTTAATTGTCGCTGTTTGCAGATTTTCCAAAAAATTAGGATCAAAATTGGATTCAAACTTGCATCTGAAGTTTCTTCATTTTCATTAAAAATCGTCACTTATTTGACAGAACATTTACAACCAAATCGATTTAATTAAGATTTTCAAGTAACCGCCTACGAAAAACAACAGTTTCGTTGCTGATTGCAGATTGGATTCAAAAAATCGGATCAAAATCGAATTCAAATTATCTTTGACTTCTTTAGAAATCATCACTTACTTCAAGCCTACTTAACAGCAAAATTGCAGATTAGATTCAATTTTTTCAAACGAAGTCGGATCGAAATTGGATTCAAAGCTAGAATGTTTCATTTATCGTCGATTGGAGCACTGCCTGCTCTTAACATGGTACTTAAGAAAAACGGGTTTAATATAATTTCCACTAACAGCTTTAAAAAATTTAATGTCACCATAAAAATTTCCATCTCTAAGATTGGATTAAAATTTTGTAAAAAAACGGATGCAAATTGGATTCAAACTTGAAGCTTGCAGAAATTATCACTTATATTTAATTTCGAAGTAACCACTTACCTACTGTTAATTGCAAAAATAATCGGATACAAACTCGGATCCAAAAAGGATTCAAATTTGTTGCTGGATAATGTTTGATTTTATTAGAATCTTCACTTATTTCACAGCCTTTTAATTTTAAAGTGGCAAATTAGATTACAAAAATTGTTTCATTGCCTATTTTTAAAAAAATCTGACAATGTGGCAACTCACAAACAAAAAACAACCAAGTTTAAGCACAATGGTGTCCCCACACATTTTAAAATCATAACACATTTCGAAACTTACCAGTGCTGCTTTTCTTTTTTATTTGTTATTATTCCAATTGCTTTCTAAATCATTAATTTTCTTGCTACATGATGTTGTTTTTAATCAATTTTTCTTTGTTATTCATCGTTATAAGAATGTTTTTTTTTTGACAAAACTTATTTCAAAGCTTACTTACCGTCAAAATTACAGATCAGATTCAAAATTTGAGGTTACGATACAAATTCCCATGTTTCTTATCAAATTTACTTAATTGTCGGTGTTTGCAGATTTTTCCAAAAAATTAGGATCAAAATTGGATTCAAACTTGCATCTGAAGTTTCTTCATTTTCATTAAAAATCATCACTTATTTGACAGAACATTTACAACCAAATCGATTTAATTAAGATTTTCAAGTAACCGCCTACGAAAAACAACAGTTTCGTTGCTGATTGCAGATTGGATTCAAAAATCGGATCAAAATCGCATTCAAATTATCTTTGACTTCTTTAGAAATCATCACTTATTTCAAGCCAACTTAACACCAAAATTGCAGATTAGATTCAATTTTTTTCAAACGAAGTCGGATCGAAATTGGATTCAAAGCTAGAATGTTTCATTTATCGTCGATTGGAGCACTGCCTGCTCTTAACATGGCACTTAAGAAAAACGGATTTAATATAATTTCCCACTAACAGCTTTAAAAAATTTAATGTCACCATAAAATTTCCATCTCTAAGATTGGATTAAAATTTTGTAAAAAAACGGATGCAAATTGGATTCAAACTTGAAGCTTGCAGAAATTATCACTTATATTTAATTTTGAAGTAACCACTCACCTACTGTTGATTGCAAAATAATCGGATACAAACTCGGATCCAAAAAGGATTCAAATTTGTTGCTGGATAATGTTTGATTTTATTAGAATCTTCACTTATTTCACAGCCTTTTTAATTTTAAAGTGGCAAATTAGATTACAAAAAATTGTTTCATTGCCTATTTTTAAAAGAATCTGACAATGTGGCAACTCACAAACAAAAAACGACCAAGTTTAAGCACGATGGTGTCCCCACACATTTTAAAATCATAACACATTTCGAAACTTACCAGTGCTGCTTTTCTTTTTTATTTGTTATTATTCCAATTGCTTTCTAAATCATTAATTTTCTTGCTACATGATGTTGTTTTTAATCAATTTTTCTTTGTTATTCATCGTTATAAGAATGTTTTTTTTTTGACAAAACTTATTTCAAAGCTTACTTACCGTCAAAATTACAGATCAGATTCAAAATTTGAGGTTACGATACAAATTCCCATGTTTCTTATCAAATTTACTTAATTGTCGGTGTTTGCAGATTTTTCCAAAAAATTAGGATCAAAATTGGATTCAAACTTGCATCTGAAGTTTCTTCATTTTCATTAAAAATCATCACTTATTTGACAGAACATTTACAACCAAATCGATTTAATTAAGATTTTCAAGTAACCGCCTACGAAAAACAACAGTTTCGTTGCTGATTGCAGATTGGATTCAAAAATCGGATCAAAATCGCATTCAAATTATCTTTGACTTCTTTAGAAATCATCACTTATTTCAAGCCAACTTAACACCAAAATTGCAGATTAGATTCAATTTTTTCAAACGAAGTCGGATCGAAATTGGATTCAAAGCTAGAATGTTTCATTTATCGTCGATTGGAGCACTGCCTGCTCTTAACATGGCACTTAAGAAAAACGGATTTAATATAATTTCCCACTAACAGCTTTAAAAAAATTTAATGTCACCATAAAAATTTCCATCTCTAAGATTGGATTAAAATTTTGTAAAAAAAACGGATGCAAATTGGATTCAAACTTGAAGCTTGCAGAAATTATCACTTATATTTAATTTTGAAGTAACCACTCACCTACTGTTGATTGCAAAAATAATCGGATACAAACTCGGATCCAAAAAGGATTCAAATTTGTTGCTGGATAATGTTTGATTTTATTAGAATCTTCACTTATTTCACAGCCTTTTTAATTTTAAAGTGGCAAATTAGATTACAAAAAATTGTTTCATTGCCTATTTTTAAAAGAATCTGACAATGTGGCAACTCACAAACAAAAAACGACCAAGTTTAAGCACGATGGTGTCCCCACACATTTTAAAATCATAACACATTTCGAAACTTACCAGTGGTGAGGTAGTGTTAAATGTCACAGTTTCAAATCAAAAACTTTCTATATTTTGAACTGTTACACAATCAAATGTGCGATAGGTGTCAAGTGAGGTCAATAGCGATTATATATCAGCAGTGCTCGAAAATTTGTGACACAAATCGATAGTTTTACGAAAGTACGTGGCGGTTTTGAAGATGGAATTTACGACCTGCACGAATGCATTCGAAGGACTCGCTGGGCAATCTTTCGCCGCCTTCGTAAATACGTTGATGGTGGCACAATGCGCCTTGTCATCAAACGAAAAGTACCCTAGCAATTACGCCGCACATCTAAAGGATGGAGAAGAATTCGACTTCATCGTGGTGGGGGCTGGTTCAGCTGGATGT
The DNA here is from genome assembly GCA_030710515.1 of Abscondita cerata. Classification (NCBI taxonomy): domain Eukaryota; kingdom Metazoa; phylum Arthropoda; class Insecta; order Coleoptera; family Lampyridae; genus Abscondita; species Abscondita cerata. Next base: position 64,618 of record JALBCR010001667.1, on the reverse strand, counting down.
ATCTTAGCGAATAGACTGTCGGAAAATCCAAAGTGGAAGGTGTTGTTGATCGAAGCTGGTGATTACCCGTCGATAGATACAGAGGTAAAACCACCAAAGATAAAGGATAAAGTTCTAATTCATTTTTACAGATACCATATGTCCATCAAAACTTGAAGAAAAGTAAAGAAGATTGGAATTATACGTTTGAACCAATAAACTCCGCGTTCTTGGGATTAAACGATAAACAATGCATTTGTCCCCGAGGAAAAACTCTTGGAGGAAGCAGCTCAATAAATGGAATGCTTTATATACGAGGAAATCGGAAAGACTTCGACTCTTGGGCGAGCGATGGGTGGGATTACGATTCGGTGTTGCCGCACTTCAAGAAATTCGAAGACCTTCGAGGAACTGAGGACGCACGCATGGGAAAAGGTGGGGAGTTGAAGATCACCAAAGCGATTAACGAAAACAACCCGCGCGACATTTTCCTCGAAGCCTACAAAGAATTGGGGTTCGGCGAATACAGCGAAGAAAGCCCTCGAGGATTCTTAGATATGTACACGAACATCTACGAAGGTACGCGATGTAGCGCGGCTAAAGCGTTCGTGCAACCGATGAAGGACCGGAAAAACGCCTACCTGGTGGTAAACGGGCAAGTATCGCGCGTGTTACTCATCCCGGGCCTTAGTGCAACGGGCGTCGAAATGCGCATCAACGACAAGTTGTTAACAGTAAAAGCCACCAAGGAAGTGATCCTCTCAGCTGGTTCAATCAACTCACCCCAAATTCTCATGAACTCCGGAATTGGTCCCAAAGAGCATTTGGAAGACTTAGGGATACCAGTCGTGCATAACTTGCGGGTCGGTGAGAATCTTCAAGACCACGTGCTTTTCTTTGGATTGTTGCTGAAGTTAGGACCTAACGCGGTACCCAACCCAAACGTAATGGACGACTGGTACGAATACTTTATGCACAAAACTGGAACCTTAAGTAAAACGTCCTTGCAGAACTTCATGTTATTTTTGGACCCCAACAACGCATCCTCGATTTATCCCACCTTGCAGTTGTACTACTTCCCGTTTCCCAAAAACGACCCAAGCTTTGGGTTAAGAGGCGCGCGACGGGCACAAAATTTACCATCTGAACCGTTCGAGCGGCACGAAGAATTAAACAAGAATTCAAACCTCATTTATTTGATGCCATCGCTTTCATATCCCAAGTCGGTGGGTAAAATCTTATTGCGAAGTAAAGATCCATTCGACGAGCCCAGAATATTGTCGAATTATTTTACAGACAAGGGTGGGGAAGATCTGCAAGTCATGCTGGATGCAGTGAGGTTCTTCCAAAAGGTAGTAAAAACTAAAGCGTTTGCCGCACACGAAGCCGAACTGGTGCACTTAGACCTAGAAAACTGCAGAAGTTTTGTACCAGACAGTGATGAGTATTGGAAATGCGCGTTTAGAAACATCGCTAACACGGTGTTCCATCTTGTTGGCACTTGCAAGATGGGATCCAAAGACGACCCGACCGCTATCGTCGATTCAAGATTGCGAGTGCATGGAGTGAAAGGGTTGAGAGTCGTAGACGCGTCGATAATGCCTAAATTAATCAGTTGCAACATCAACGCCGCCACAATCATGATAGGGCAAAAAGCGTCCGAAATGATTAAAGAAGATTGGGCAATTACGCACAGTGAACTGTAAATCATATATCAAATAAAGTTAAATGCAAAGTGTAATTAAAATATTGTGGTCCTTCGAGCCGGAACCGACATTTAAAATATAAAAATAGATAAATAGATTATATTAAAAGTATAATGTAAATAAATGCTTAAAATACTGTTCTAAAAACAATTAAATCATTAAAAAGTGAGAAATCTTAATTCGATTGTCAAATTCAAACTCAAATAATTTCTCGAAACAATCAAATTTCTGACAAATTATTTATTAATTCAAATAAATTTCTGTCAGAACTTCAAACCCAAATTCACGCCTGGTCAATAAACAACTAAAACTGATATATTCGATGCCTCAGTTATTCATTAAAACAATCAAATCGGTTACATTTAGCATGCAAAATCACATATTTATTAAATCAATCAAATTTATGCCAGGATTCATCACCTTGATTAAATTAATCAAATTTTCTGTACACTTTCAATGAGAACATTGCAAGTGAAGTTATCATTTAAACAATCAAATTTGATTAAATGAATCAAACTTCTACCAGACTATTATCAGTCAAAGTTATCATAAAATAAAACATATTCATTAAAACAAACAAGATTCGTAACCTTGATAAAATGAATAAAATTACGACTACACTTTCATCAGCCATTTTCAGTATGTAACACAAACTATTTATTAAAACAATCAAACTTCTACCAGAATTCTATAACATCAATAACGGACAACAAATTATGATTAACAAAAAGTACAGTACTAGTACTTAAAATGTACTGACGCTCAACATTTGTTTATTACAAAGAAAAACACTAAGTATGTCTCATTTCAAACTTCGTTTGATTAAATAAATCAAATTTGTTTCATCTGCCATTTCAAGCATGGAATACAAATTATTTATCAAATCAAACAACTTTCAACAAGAATATCTATACGTAGTTCATTAAAATTTAAAAAGAAACAACTGTAAGTTAAATTATTTATTAGAACAATCAAATTTCTGTCAGAATTCACACCTGGTCAACAAACATATAATGTGATAGATTCTGAGTTTCAAACTATATTGCATTTAAACGAATCAAATAACGACGGCCATTAGACCCAAATCTAGACCACACGAGTTCACAAACAGTCGGCGCAAACCTCAACCAACTTGTTGATGTTATCATTAAAACAATCAAAATTGATTAAATTTGGCTATCATCGGTTACATTTAGCGTGCAACTAAAATAATCAAATATCTGTCAGGATTCGTGACCTTGATTAAATGCACCCCAAACTATTTATTAAAATCATCAAATCTCTACCAGAATGCTATAACAACTTCAATAACGGACAACAAATTTTTATTAACAAAAACGACAATAACTGTAGATTCGGTGTCTCATTTCTAATTTTAGATTAAATGAATCGATTTTCTGCTACATGACAAATGATTTATTGAAACAATCAAAATTCTGCTAGAATTTCTAATGCTGTAAAGTAACGGTGAACAAATTTTCATAAAAAAAATGAAGCGAAAGTGATCGATTCTGTGTCTCATTTCCAATTTCATTTGATGAAATGATTTAAATTTCCTCTACACTTTCAATGACCACTTTTAGTAATCAAGACGAGTTATTCATAAAAACAATGAAATTTGATTAAATAAATCAAATTTCTGCCTGACTATCGTCGATCACATTTAGCATGCAACACAACATATTTATTAAAACAATCAAATTTATCCAAGATTCGTGACCAAATGATCCAAATTTCTGTTATATTTTCATCGGCCACTTTTAGTGTACAAAACAAATGATTTATTCAAACAATCAAAATTCTGCTAGAAAATTTTTCTAAACCTACTTCACTAACGGTCAACAAACTTTCATAAAAAAAGAAATGAAAGTGATGGATTTTGTATCTCATTTCCAACTTCATTTGATTGAATGAATCAAATTTCTGACACTCTTACATCGACCATTTTAAGTAAGTAACAAAATTATTTATTAAATCAAACAAATTTCTAGCTTAATATCTATACCTACTTCATTAAAGGTGCAAACAAATTGTTATTTAAAAAAAAATATTTAATAAAATAATCAAATTTCTGGAGATTCGCGACCTTGATTTTTATTAACAAAAACGACAATAATTGTAGATTCGGTGTCTCATTTCTGATTTTAGATTAAATTAATCGATTTTCTGCTACATGACTAATGATTTATTGAAACAATCAAAATTCTGCTAGAATTTCTAATGCTATGAAGTAACGGTCAACAAATTTTCATAAAAAAAAAGAAACGAACTGATCGATTCTGTGTCTCATTTACAATTTCATGTGATTGTGACGTTGATTAAATGCACCCCAAACTATTTATTAACATCATCAAATTTCTACCAGAATTCTATAACAACTTCAATAACGGACAACAAATTTTATTAACAAAAACGACAATAATTGTAGATTCGGTGTCTCATTTCTAACTTTAGATTAAATGAATCGATTTTCCGCTACATGACAAATGATTTATTGAAACAATCAAAATTCTGCTAGAATTTCTAATGCTGTAAAGTAACGGTGAACAAATTTTCATAAAAAAAAGAAGCGAAAGTGATCGATTCTGTGTCTCATTTCCAATTTCATTTGATAAAATGATTTAAATTTCCTCTACACTTTCAATGACCACTTTTAGTAATCAAGACGAGTTATTCATAAAAACAATGAAATTTGATTAAATAAATCAAATTTATTAAAACAATCAAATTTATCCAAGATTCGTGACCAAATGATCCAAATTTCTGTTATATTTTCATCGGCCACTTTTAGTGTACAAAACAAATGATTTATTCAAACAATCAAAATTCTGCTAGAAAATTTTTCTAAACCTACTTCACTAACGGTCAACAAACATTCATAAAAAAAGAAATGAAAGTGATGGATTTTGTATCTCATTTCCAACTTCATTTGATTGAATGAATCAAATTTCTGACACTCTTACATCGACCATTTTAAGTAAGTAACAAAAATTATTTATTAAATCAAACAAATTTCTAGCTTAATATGTATACCTACTTCATTAAAGGTGCAAACAAATTGTTATTTAAAAAAATATTTAATAAAATAATCAAATTTCTGGAGATTCGCGACCTTGATTTTTATTAACAAAACGACAATAATTGTAGATTCGGTGTCTCATTTCTGATTTTAGATTAAATTAATCGATTTTCTGCTACATGACTAATGATTTATTGAAACAATCAAAATTCTGCTAGAATTTCTAATGCTATGAAGTAACGGTCAACAAATTTTCATAAAAAAAGAAACGAACTGATCGATTCTGTGTCTCATTTACAATTTCATGTGATTGTGACGTTGATTAAATGCACCCCAAACTATTTATTAACATCATCAAATTTCTACCAGAATTCTATAACAACTTCAATAACGGACAACAAATTTTTATTAACAAAAACGACAATAATTGTAGATTCGGTGTCTCATTTCTAACTTTAGATTAAATGAATCGATTTTCCGCTACATGACAAATGATTTATTGAAACAATCAAAATTCTGCTAGAATTTCTAATGCTGTAAAGTAACGGTGAACAAATTTTCATAAAAAAAAGCGAAAGTGATCGATTCTGTGTCTCATTTCCAATTTCATTTGATAAAATGATTTAAATTTCCTCTACACTTTCAATGACCACTTTAGTAATCAAGACGAGTTATTCATAAAAACAATGAAATTTGATTAAATAAATCAAATTTATTAAAACAATCAAATTTATCCAAGATTCGTGACCAAATGATCCAAATTTCTGTTATATTTTCATCGGCCACTTTTAGTGTACAAGACAAATGATTTATTCAAACAATCAAAATTCTGCTAGAAAATTTTTCTAAACCTACTTCATTAACGGTCAACAAACTTTCATAAAAAAAAGAAATGAAAGTGATGGATTTTGTATCTCATTTCCAACTTCATTTGATTGAATGAATCAAATTTCTGACACTCTTACATCGACCATTTTAAGTATATTACAAAAATTATTTATTAAATCAAACAAATTTCTAGCTTAATATCTATACCTACTTCATTAAAGGTGCAATCAAATATTTATTTAAAAAAAATATTTAATAAAATAATCAAATTTGTGGAGATTCGCGACCTTGATTTTATTAACAAAAACGGCAATAATTGTAGATTCGGTGTCTCATTTCTGATTTTAGATTAAATGAATAAATTTTCTGCTACATGACTAATGATTTATTGAAACAATCAAAATTCTGCTAGAATTTCTAATGCTATGAAGTAACGGTCAACAAATTTTCATAAAAAAAGAGAAAAGAAAGTGATCGATTCTGTGTCTCATTTACAATTTCATGTGATTAAATGAATCAAATTTTCGCTACACTTTCAATCACCATCTTTAGTATGCAAGACAAGTTATCATTAAAACAATCAAATTTGATTAAATAAACCAAACTTCTGGCAGACCATCGTCGGTCACAATTAGCATGCAACAGAACATATTTATTAAAACAATCAAATTTCGGCCAGGATTCGTGACCTTGATTAAATTATTTAAATTTCCTCTACACTTTCAATGACCACTTTTAGTATGCAAGACGAGTTATTCATTAAAACAATCAAATTTGATTAAATAAATCAAATTTCTGCCTGACTATCGTCGATCACATTTAGCATGCAACACAACATATTTATTAAAACAATCAAATTTATCCAAGATTCGTGACCAAATGATCCAAATTTCTGTTATGTTTTCATCGGCCACTTTTAGTGCACAAGACAAATGATTTATTGAAACAATCAAAATTCTGCCAGAATTTCTAAACCTACTTCACTAACGGTCAACAATTTTCATAAAAAAAAAAACGAAAGTGATGGATTTTGTGTCTCATTTCCAACTTCATTTGATTGAATGAATCAAATTTCTGACATCAAACAAATTTCTAGCATAATATCTATACCTACTTCATTAAAGGTGCAATCAAATATTTATTTAAAAAAAATATTTAATAAAATAATCAAATTTGTGGAGATTCACGACCTTGATTTTTATTAACAAAAACGACAATAATTGTAGATTCGGTGTCTCATTTCTGATTTTAGATTAAATGAATCGATTTTCTGCTACATGACTAATGATTTATTGAAACAATCAAAATTCTGCTAGAATTTCTAATGCTATGAAGGTACGGTCAACAAATTTTCATAAAAAAAAAGAAACGAACGTGATCGATTCTGTGTCTCATTTACAATTTCATGTGATTAAATGAATCAAATTTTCGCTACACTTTCACCATCTTTAGTATGCAAGACAAGTTATCACTCAAACAATCAAATTTGATTAAATAATCCAAACTTCTGGCAGACTATCGTCGGTCACAATTAGCATGCAACAGAACATATTTATTAAAACAATCAAATTTCTGCCAGGATTCGTGACCTTGATTAAATTATTTAAACTTCCTCTACACTTTCGATGACCACTTTTAGTATGCAAGACGAGTTATTCATTAAAACAATCAAATTTGATTAAATAAATCAAATTTCTGCCAGACTATCGTCGATCACATTTAGTATGCAACATAACATATTTATTAAAACCATCAAATTTATCCAAGATTCGTGACCAAATGATCCAAATTTCTGTTATATTTTCATCGGCCACTTTTAGTGTACAAGACAAATGATTTATTGAAACAATCAATATTCTGCCAGAATTTCTAAACCTACTTCACTAACGGTCAACAAATTTTCATAAAAAAAGAACGAAAGTGATGGATTTTGTGTCTCATTTCCAACTTCATTTGATTGAATGAATCAAATTTCTAGCACAATATCTATACCTACTTCATTAAAGGTGCAAACAAATATTTATTTTTAAAAAATATTTAATAAAATAATCAAATTTCTGTAGATTCGCGACCTTGATTTTTATTAACAAAAACGACATGACTAATGATTTATTGAAACAATCAAAATTCTGCTAGAATTTCTAACGCTGTGAAGTAACGGTCAACAAATTTTCATAAAAAAAAAGAAACGAAAGTGATCGATTCTGTGTCTCATTTACAATTTCATGTGATTAAATGAATCAAATTTTCGCACACTTTCACCATCTTTAGTATGCAAGACAAGTTATCATTCAAACAATCAAATTTGATTAAATAAACCAAACTTCTGGCAGACCATCGTCGGTCACAATTAAATATCTGCCAGAATTTCTAAACCTACTTCATTAACGGTCAACAAATTTTCATAAAAAAAGAAACGAAAGTGCTGGATTTCCAACTTCATTTGACTGAATGAATCAAATTTCTAACGCTTTTACATCGACCATTTTAAGTACGTAACAAAATTTATTCATTAAATCAAACAAATTTCTAGCATAATATCTATACCTACTTCATTAAAGGTGTAAACAAATATTTATTTCTCATTTCCAAGTTTATTTGATTAGATGAATCAAATTTCTAACACTCTTACATCGACCAAGTATGTAATAAAAATTATTTATTAAATCAAACGTATTTCTAGCATAAAATCTATACTTACTTCATTAAAGGTGTAAACAAATATTTATTAAAAAAATATTTATTAAAATAATTAAATTTCTGGCAAAATTCGTGACCTTGATTAAATAAATCAAATTTTTGCCACTTGCTGATGCAATACACCTCAATTTTCCAGAAGTATTTCAACGTCTACGTGACTCCACATCAAACAACACAAATCACTATTTTTGTAGTATGCAATAAGAAAAAAAATGATCAAGATAATCAAATTTCTGCCAGAATGTATTAACCGCTAACTATTTTCTGGTTCCAAAGAAACTTCATCATTTATAATAGATTGCGATCTATAAGATGCTTTTAGTAACAGGTTATCAACTATAATCCTACGTATAAAAATCAAACAAATCAAATGTGCTTATCGTGTAAATGATAAGATTCTGTGCAATGAGTGATTAAGTCAATAGGTTAAAGGTGCCAGAGCAAACAACAGTGTTTTAGTAATCTGGATGTTTTCGAAAATTTAAATGGAATTTGCCACGTGTCCAAGCGCGTTCACGGGTGTTGCGGGGCAAGGATTTCTGTCATTTATTAACACGTTGATGGTGGCGCAATGCGCACTATCGTTGCACGTAAGATACCCTAGCAATTACGCATCGCACCTTCAGGATGGAGAAGAATTTGATTTTGTGGTGGTGGGTGCCGGTTCGGCTGGCTCAATACTAGCTAGCAGGCTGTCGGAGAATCCATCATGGAGGATACTCTTGGTCGAAGCTGGCGATTACCCATCAGCAAGTTCTGAGGTATCAAACTAAACAAGTTCCTTTTTGTACTTCACTAATGCTTCCAGATGCCGAATGCGTATTCAAGTCTAAGAAAAACCACGGAAGATTGGAGTTACACAACCGAACCCTCCGAAACCCAATGCTGCGGATTAAAAAACAAGCAGTGTCTGTGTCCACGAGGAAAAGCGCTAGGCGGAAGCAGTTCCATAAACGCGATGTTCTATATACGTGGAAACCCGAAGGATTACGATTCTTGGGCGGTCGAAGGCTGGGACTACGATTCAGTGTTACCGTATTTCAAAAAATTCGAAGGTCTTCAAGGAGACGAAAACGAACTCATGGGAAAAGAGGGCGAGTTAAAGATCACTAAATCCGTTAAAGATGGAAACCCTCGGAGAATGTTTCTCGAAGCTTACAAGGAGTTAGGCTTCGGCGAATACAGAGAGGAACATCCCTCAAGGTTACTTTGACTCGTACACCACCATCTACAACGGGACCAGATACAGTACGGCTAAGGCCTTCCTCCCATCCACGAAGAATCGCAACAACGCCTTCTTGGTGCTAAACGCGCAAGTTTCTAAAGTTCTCGTCAGCTCAGACCTAACAGCGACTGGCGTCGAAATGAGAATCAACAATAAGTTGGTAACAGTTAAAGCCACCAAGGAGGTGATCCTTTCAGCGGGTTCCGTTAACTCCCCCCAGGTTTTGATGAACTCGGGAATCGGACCCAAAGAGCATTTGAATGAGTTGGGTGTACCACTAGTGATGGACTTAAAAGTAGGCGAAAACCTTCAAGACCACGTTCAGTTTTTTGGGTTGGCTATGAAGATGGGTTCCAAGTCGTTGCCCAAAAGGCCCGATTTAAACACAGTAGATGAATGGTACAAGTACGTGATGCACAAAACCGGACCCTTAAGCGTAACACCCATGCACAACTTCATCCTGTTTTTGGATCCAAAGAACCTTTCGATTTATCCCACTTTGCAACTGTTCTATGAGCCGTTTCCTAAGAATGACCCAAACGAAGGGTTAAAGAAAATACAAGTTACGTATAATTTACCATCGGAATCATTTAAAGCGCACGAAGAGGTTAACAAACATTCGAATTTATTTTATTTAATGCCGGCACTCACTTACCCCAAATCCGTTGGCAAAATTCTGTTGCGCAGCAACGACCCGTTCGATCCGCCCCGAATCTTCACGAACTATTTTTCTGACGAACACGGGGAAGATCTGCAGGCGATGTTAGAAGGAGTGAGATTCTTCCAAAGGGTCGCAAAAACGAAAGCGTTTGCCGAGTACGAACCTGAGATGCTGCATTTGGATCTGGTAAATTGCAGAGATTTCGCACCCGACAGCGATGAATATTGGAAGTGCGCGTTTAAAAACATCGCAACCACGGTGTACCATCTAGCTGGTACTTGTAAGATGGGACCCGCCAGTGATCCTACCGCAGTCGTCGATTCAAGATTGCGAGTGCACGGCATGAAAGGTTTAAGGGTGGTAGACGCGTCGATCATGCCCGCCATGATCAGCGCCAACATTAACCCCGCGGTTATAATGATCGGACAAAAGGGATCTGATATGATTAAAGAAGATTGGAAATATTAAAGATGAATAAAATATTTTTTTTCCTAAGCATTCAAATTTATTTTGTTCTGTTTGTCCAATATGTGTTTAATTACAACTTTGACAATTTATATTAACAACCACATCGATTTTAAATTGTATTGTAACTAGAAGTAGTAAATTAGCTTAAAAAACCGCATAGCTTTTAGCGTAGGAACTGAAGAAGAACTACTTAATATCTTCAAACTTCTATCTTTTCTAAAAAATGTCTGAAAACAGAAACAGGAAAAAAAACAACAAAAACCTGAGAGCAAAGTTTTGGAAAGAAGAATAGATAACTTTGAAGTAGATTTGGGCCCAGTAAATCTTCAATTTCTTCTTTCTTTTTTTTTGTCAAATATTTTGTAACCAAAAGTTCAAAAATGATTTCCTCATACCTATTAAGATACGTACGATACCCAAAAATGTTTGAGAAGAGAACTCATAAGATAAAAAAGAAGAAGAAACCTGCAAAAACCTGAAAAAAGATGGATAGATTAAATGCAAAAGACGTGAGAAAAAACTTTACAAAAAACTTCTTCTTTCTTTTTGCTTCCTGATATTCTTCAATCAACCCGTTTAATATAAGTACGGAACTAAAAACTGCCTAGATAAAAAAAAAGAAGAAACCTGCAAAAACCTGGAAAAATGTGGATCGATTAAATGCAAAAGGCGCGAGAAAAAAAATTTTCAAGATTCTTCTTTCTTATTGTTGCCAGACATTCTTTTAATCAACCCGTTTAATATACGTACGGAACTAAAAAATATCCGAGAAGAAAAACCTTAAAACAAAACAAAGAAAAAGGCTGCAAAAACATGAAGACTAGTTTAAGACCAAATGCAAAAAATATAATAAGACGCAGTGAGAATGAAAAACAATTACATGAAACCTTCTTTCTGTTTATAGTTCCTACCAATGGTACAAAAATGGTTTTTGCAGCAAACATACTTAAGATAAGCACTTCACTAAAAAATATCCGAGAAGGAAAAAGAAGAAAGCAGCAATTTCCTGAATAAAAGCAGTTACATGAAATGCAAGAAAATGAAGAACACATTTTCTTCTAAACCAAAACGTTCAAAAGTATTCAAAATAAATAATTAGTGAGCAGAGTGAGAACTGAAGAATAAGTTTGTTAATCTTCAATCCCAAACGTTTACTTCTTCTTCTTCTTTTTTCCTCCTAAAAGTAAAGTAGTTGTGGTAGAGATCCAGTGTTCTTGACAATTGGCGAAATCTTCAAACCTCAAGTTTTATTTTTTCTGTCCCTTTACGGTAAAAGTCTTTTCAAGAGTAGATGAAAGAAAAAGACACTTTTCCTTTCTTTCCTTTTTTCCCCTAAATCTGAAGTATAATTTATTGAAATCTTCAAACCAAAATCTTCTTCTGTCTTCTTTTATGGAATAAAACATTTCCAACTTAGATAAAATAGTTGAGATATTTAATGTTTTTTTGAAAAATAATATCTACTTTCTTCATTATTTTTACCCTAACAGTATTTTCAAATTTAGACGAAAGAATAAAAAATAACGTACAGACATGTTCTACTTTCTTCATCATCTTCTAATGTCTTCTCAAGTTTGGATAAAAGAGCAACTAGAATCTTCAAACCATAAGTTGTTATTGTTTTCGTTTACTGTAACAACTAAAGAACAGACAGCAAAATTAAATTTACAAGGTGAGAACTAAGGAACATCTATTTTCTTCTTTCTTTTTGATGTAATTGTAAAGATTTTTTTTAAACCTTGTCTAGCTGGTAAAGGTGGAAGAACAATGACGAAAAATCTTTAAACTAAAACGTGCTTATTTCTTTGCTTGAAGATCTTCGATAGGTTTAGAGAGAAAAGCAAAAGTCTTGTGAGATAACAATGACGTAAAGATCTTCAAACTAAAATTTTCTAATTTCTTAATTTTTTGCAAGATCTTCGACGGGTTTAGACAGAAGACGAATCTTTTCAAATACCAATGAAGTAAGAAATCTTCAAACTAGAACGTTCTAATTTTTTCATTTTTACGAGAAGATCTTCGATGGCTTTAGACAAACAAGCAAGATAATAAATTTTTTGAGATAACAATGACTTAAAGATCTTCAAACTAAAATTTTCTAATTTCTTAATTTTTTGCAAGATCTTCGACGGGTGTAGACAGAAGACGAATCTTTTCAAATAGCAATGACGTAAAAATCTTCAAACTAGAACGTTCTAATTTCTTCACTTTTTTTTTGGTAGAAGATCTTCGATGGGTTTAGACAGAAGAGCAAAATAACGAGTCTTTTGAGATAACAATGACGTAAACATTTTCAAACTAAAACGTTCTAATTTTTCTTTTTTTTTGCGAGAAGATCTTTCATTGGCTTTAGACAAACGAGCAAGATAATAAATCTTTTGAGATAACAATGACGTAAAGATCTTCAAACTAAAATTTTCTAATTTCTTAATTTTTGCAAGATCTTCGACGGGTTTAGACGAAGACGAATCTTTTCAAATAGCAATGACGTAAAAATCTTCAAACTAGAACGTTCTCATTTCTTCCCTTTTTTTGCGAGAAGATCTTCGATGGGTTTAGGCAGAAGAGCAAAATAACGAGTCTTTTGAGATAACAATGACGTAAACATTTTCAAACTAAAACGTTCTAATTTCTTCTTTTTTTTTGCGAGAAGATCTTCCATGGCTTTAGACAAACGAGCAAAATAATAAATCTTTTGAGATAACAATGACGTAAAGATCTTCAACTAAAATTTTCTAATTTTTTAATTTTTTGCAAGATCTTCGACGGGTGTAGACAGAAGATGAATCTTTTCAAATAGCAATGATGTAAAAATATTCAAACTAGAACGTTCTAATTTCTTCATTTTTTTGCTAGAAGATCTTCGATGGGTTTAGACAAACGAGCAAGATAATAAATCTTTTGAGATAACAATGACGTAAAGATCTTCAAACTAAAATTTTCTAATTTCTTAATTTTTTGCAAGATCTTCGACGGGTTTAGACAGAAGACGAATCTTTTCAAATAGCAATGACGTAAAAATCTTCAAACTAGAACGTTCTCATTTCTTCCCTTTTTTTGCGTGAAGATCTTCGATGGGTTTAGGCAGGAGAGCAAATAACGAGTCTTTTGAGATAACAATGACGTAAACATTTTCAAACTAAAACGTTCTAATTTCTTCTTTTTTTTTGCGAGAAGATCTTCCATGGCTTTAGACAAACGAGCAAAATAATAAATCTTTTGAGATAACAATGACGTAAAGATCTTCAACTAAAATTTTCTAATTTTTTAATTTTTTGCAAGATCTTCGACGGGTGTAGACAGAAGATGAATCTTTTCAAATAGCAATGATGTAAAAATATTCAAACTAGAACGTTCTAATTTCTTCATTTTTTTGCTAGAAGAGATCTTCGATGGGTTTTTAGACAAACGAGCAAGATAATAAATCTTTTGAGATAACAATGACGTAAGATCTTCAAACTAGAACCTTCACTAATTTCTTCATTTTTTTTTGCGAGAAATCGTCGAGCTTTTAGACAAACGAGCAAGATAATAAATCTTTTGAGATAACAATAACGTAAAGATATTCAAACTAAAATTTTCTAATTTCTTAATTTTTTGCAAGATCTTCGACGGGTTTAGACAGAAGACGAATATTTCCAATAGCAATGACGTAAAAATATTCAAACTAGAACGTTCTAATTTCTTCATTTTTTTTGCTAGAAGATCTTCGATGGGTTTAGACAAACGAACAAGATAATAAATCTTTTGAGATAAACATGACGTAAAGATCTTCAAACTAAAATTTTCTAATTTCTTAACTTTTTTTGTAAGATCTTCGATGGGTTTAGACAGAAGAGCAAGATAACGAATCTTTTGATATAATTCACTATTGGTAACCTTCTGTGATTAGTGTGCAGCTATGTATTGATAAAAATAAATTAAGAATGAAGACAATTTTGCAAATAAATAATTTAAAAACCATAGCTGACATAGATAAAAAATATTTCGTAATTTATCAAGTGTACGTAAGATAAAAAGATAAGTGCACTAAAAAAAATTTCCAAGGTTTAGTTTTTTTAGAGAAACCAATAACTGCAATGTCATTAGTGGTTTATCAGTGACTCGTTGACTCTAACCACAAATTTAAAAATAGTTTTCTGTTTCTCAGTTTTCGGCATTCTTGCATGATCACTCGTCGTCTTCACTTCTTTAATTTATTTCTTCCAATATTAGTAGACGATCATTTGAAATTTGAGTTATGTTAAAGTAGAATCTAAATCTCACAAGAATATCACAGAAACTCGTCTACGTAATACGTCATTGAACTATTTAAAAGTCTATGATATTTTTTACTCTTCGCCGTTAGTTTATCAAAGAAATTTGAGATTTACAATGTAAGAGATAATATTCTGTGTGCTTTAGTTATCTTGACTATACTGGTACTATGATACTAACAAAAAATACTATGTGATTCTCGAATACATTATTGAGATAATTTTTGTATGATATTTTCATACCTGGAAATATTTTTGTGCTTGAATAATAGTAAGCAGATTTTAATCTGTGATATTTTCTACCTGATACTATAATACTGACAGTAAAATAATTAAGGTTACAAAATAAATTGAAAACAAATTAGTCCGTTAAAAATAGATTCTGTGATATTTATCATGACTACACCAATTCTGTGATATTATGTAATTAAAAAAAAGTATACCACTCTTCAAGTGTGTACTTCCGATATTTTCAGTAATTCTGTGATATTATTTAATTATTAAAAAAAACTATGCTATTCTTCAAGTATGTACTTCCGATATTTTAAGTAACCAGTTTTGTGTATTAGTATCTGTAAAACCATATGAATTCTACAAGAATTAAGTTTCTATTGATATTTAATTGCAGTAAAAGTATTTTGCTCTTAACTATGAGACGAGTTAGAAACAATAAAGTTACGGAATTATAATACAAAAATATTCTGTTGTAATTCCTTTCTTGGCTATATTGACACCGTGATACTTTTTTCTGCGACATCTTTCAGCAATAACTATTTAGATTATTAATTTCTTTCAAAAACTGTGACAATTCTCATTCGTGAAGGGTACTGTTATGAAAATTTCTCTGTAAGGACCACCATCTAAATAAACAAATTCATTAAAAATAATAATTTTTGCAAATAACGAAATCCTGTGCTGCAATAATTTCATAATAAACTTTTTTTTCAAAATTCTGTGATGCACTACGTAACCAAACATTCTTTGGTTTCAAAATTCTGTGATATTCATGACACTTTAATCTCCGACTGAAACCATTTAAATGTATAAATTCAAAAATATTTGTGACAAATTCCTTTTCTTTTTCAAATATTTCTGTGATATTCATGATATTTTAATCTCTGACTAAAAATAAATAAAACTATATAATAGGTATTTTTTTTAATTCTGTGATATTTTCTTCACTTTTCCAAAGGCTTTACATAACAAATTAATAGAAATACTTTAATTATACCTTTTTTTCAAAAAATTCTGTGATACATTACATTGCTTGTGTGCATGAACTCCTGGATATGTTTATAATATTTCTAATTATGACAACAACACAACAAAAATGTAACATTTCCTGTGATAATTGTTATCGTAACCAAACATTCTTTAGTTTTTCAAAATTCTGTGATATTCATGACACTTTAATCTACAATTGAAACCTTTAAAATGTATAAAATCAAAAAATATTTGTGACAAATACCTTTTCTTTTTCACAAATTTATGTGATATTCATGATATTTTAATCTCTGACTCAAAATAAATCAAATTATATAATTTTTTTGTAATTCTGTGATATTTTCTTCACTTTTCAGAAGGTTTTACATAACAAATTAGTATAAATATCTTGATTACACATTTTTTCAAAAAATTCTGCGATACATTACGTTGCTTGTGTGCATGGACTCCTTGATATGTTTATAGTATTTCTAATTATGAAAACAACACAACAAAATGTAAAATTTCCTGTGGTAATTTTTATCACAAACAAACATTCTTTGGTTTTTCAAAAATTCTGTGATATTCATGACACTTCAATCTACGACTAAAACCATTAAACTGTTTAAATTCAAAAAATATTTATGACAAATTCCTTTCCTTTTTCAAAAATTTCTGTGATATTCATGATATTTTAATCTCTGACTCGAAATAAATCAAATTATATAATTTTTTTTTAAATTCTGTATTATGTTCTTATTTTTTCAGAAGGCTTTACATAACAAATTAGAAGAAATATCTTGATTACACATTTTTTCAAAAAATTCTGCGTTACATTACATTGCTTGTGTGCATGAACTCCTGGATATGTTTATAATATTTCTAATTATGACAACAACACAACAAAAATGTAACATTTCCTGTGATAATTTTTATCGTAACCAAACATTTTTTAGTTATTCAAAATTCTGTGATATTCATGGCAGTTTTATCTACAACTGAAACCATTAAAATGTATAAATTCAAAAAATATTTGTGTCAAATACCATTTCTTTATCAAAAATTTCTGTGATATTCATGATATTTTAATCTCTGACTCAAAATAAATTAAATTATATAATTTTTTTGAAATTCTGTGATATTTTCTTCACTTTTCAAAAGGCTTTACATAACAAATTAATAGAAATACCTTAATTAGACCTTTTTTTCAAAAAATTCTGCGATACATTACGTTGCTTGTGTGCATGGACTCCTTAATATGTTTATAATATTTCTAATTATGACAACAACACAACAAAAATGTAACATTTCCTGTGGCAATTTTGATCACAAACAAACATTCTGTGGTTTCATAAAAATTCTGTGATATTCATGACACTTCAATCTACGACTGCAACCATTAAACTGTTTAAATTCAAAAATATTTATGACAAATTCCTTTCCTTTTTCAAAAATTTCTGTATATTCATGATATTTAATCTCTGACTCGAATTAAATCAAATTATATAATTTTTTTTAAATTCTGTATTATGTTCTTATTTTTTCAGAAGGCTTTACATAACAAATTAGTAGAAATATCTTGATTACATATTTTTTCAAAAAATTCTGCGATACATTACATTGCTTGTGTGCATGAACTCCTTGATATGTTTATAATATTTCTAACTATGACAACAACCCAACAAAAATGTAACATTTCCTGTGATAATTTTTATCATAACCAAACATTTTTTAGTTTTTCAAAAATTCTGTGATATCATGACACTTCAATCTACGACTGAAACCATTAAACTATTTAAATTCAAAAAATATTTATGACAAATTCCTTTCCTTTTTCAAAAATTTATGTGATATTCATGATATTTTAATCTCTGACTCGAAATAAATCAAATTATATAATTTTTTTAAAAATCTGTATTATGTTCTTATTTTTTCAGAAGGCTTTGCATAACAAATTAGTAGAAATATCTTGATTATACCTTTTTTCCAAAAAATTATGCGATACATTACGTTGCTTGTCTGCATGAACTCCTTGATATGTTTATAATATTTCTAACTATGACAACAACACAACAAAATGTAACAGTTCTTGAGATAATTTTATCGTAACCAAACGTTCTTTAGTTTTTCAAAAATTCTGTGATATTCATGACACTTTAATCTACAACTGAAACCATTAAAATGTATAAATTCAAAAAATATTTGTGACAAATTCCTTTTCTTTTTCAAAAATTTCTGTGATATTCATGATATTTTAATCTCTGACTCAAAATAAATCAAATTATATAATTTTTTTTTAAATTCTGTATTATGTTCTTATTTTTTCAGAAGGCTTTACATAACAAATTAGTAGAAATATCTTGATTATAACTTTTTTCAAAAAATTATGACAACAACACAACAAAAATGTAATATTTCCAGTAATAATTTTTATCTTACCAAACATTCTTTAGTTTTTAAAAAAATCGGTGATATTCATGACACTTCATTCTACGACTGAAACCATTTAAATTTATAAATTCAAAAAATATTTGTGATAAATTCCTTTTCTTTTTTAAAAATTTCTGTGATATTCATGATATCTTAATATCTGACTCAAAATAAATCAAATTATATATATTTTATAAATTTGTGTAATTTTCTTCACTTTTCAAAAGGCTTTGCATAACCATCTGAATTATCTGTAATATTTCTTTTAATTTCAACGCAAAAAATAGCATAATAACATCTTCGTGATAATTTTAATTTATGTGATATTAAAAAAAACTTTCTGTGATATTTTCTGCATTTAACAAAGTAAAGGACAATTAATTTTCTGTGTTATTCAGTATAATATTTAAAAAAAAAATTGTTTTAAAGAAGAATTTTCTGTGATATTTTCTGACCAGAAAAAGTATTTTTTTTAATTGGATTGAAAATGTTTTGTTTTTACGAAAGTAAAGTGTGATTATAAAATTACTCTATTACTATTAGAATGGTGTGTATAATAAATTTTTCCAACGCTTTTGACTGCTTATATTAAGCCTAAAAAAAATAATCAACTGTGACACTTTCTAAAATTACACGACAACTACAAAAATTTTTTAAACAAAGCGCACCTTGTGATAATTCCTATCTTGACTAAACTTCTTTTTTTGTTCAAAGAATTCAGTGATATTATTACAATGCTAGTGATATTTCATGATATATTTATCAGTGACAACCATCTAAACTAAAAAAAATGTCTGTGATATTTCTTTCATTTTCAACACTGAAAAACATCATAATAACATCTTCGTGATAATTTTAATTGTGTATGTGGTACATGAAAATAAAAAAATAGAAATTTCTGTGATATTTTCTGCATTATTCAAAGAAAAGAACGATTAATTTTCTGGGATATTCAGTGTAATATTACAAAAAAAAATTGTTTTAAATAGAATTTTCTGTGATATTTTCTGTCCGAATGCGTTCGTTCTGCGCTACTTTATTATAGTTTATATGAAATTTTAGGTAAAATTTGATACAATGAAAGTAAATTTTTTTTAAATTACGTTGAAAATGTATTTAAAGATTATGGGATATTTTCAGTAAAATTCACTTACGATAATGTAAATATTGATTATTATCATTAGATAATTTATTATATAATCGACAATTTTATACTGCGGATGCATAAGAAATCAAACAAACAAAAATGTGTGGAGTTCGATAAGTTAAGAATCAACCTTTCAGTTGTCGATAACGTTATCATGAATATATATAAACGATGTTGAGACAAGGACGCGATATAGTAAATTGTGAGCGTCTTCAAGGCTAATTTTTTCACCTCCACGCAGATCGTAATACAATGGATTTGGGCGTGTGTCCGAACGCGTTCTCTGGTCTCGCGGGACAATCTTTCGCTGGTTTTATCAACACGTTGATGGCTGCGCAATGCGCCTTGGTTACGAATGAAGAGTATCCGAGCAACTACGCGTCGCATCTGAAGGATGGAGATGAATTCGATTTATCGTAGTGGGTGGTGGTTCCGCAGGGTCGGTCGTAGCAAATAGACTATCTGAAAATCCCACATGGAAGATACTGCTGATAGAAGCCGGCGATTACCCCTCGGCAACTTCAGAGGTGAGAAAAAGTCAACTAATATAAGATAAAAAAAGAGCATTCATTCAGGTACCACAACTGTTTCACGCCCTGTGGCACTCGAAAGAAGATTGGCATTACACAATTGAGCCTACGGAGACTGCGTGTACGGGTTTAAACAACGAACGATGCGCGTGTCCGAGAGGGAAAGCGTTGGGAGGAAGCAGCACCGTAAACGCGATGCTTTACGTACGCGGAAATCGGAAGGACTACGACAATTGGGCGGCTCAAGGAAACGAAGGCTGGGACTACGACTCAGTCCTACCATATTTCAAAAAATACGAAGATCTTCAAGAGATCGAAGACGAGCGCATGGGAAAAGGCGGTGAGTTCAAAATAACCAAAGTAATTAACGAGAACAATCCGCGCGACATCTTGCTCGAAGCCTACAAAGAATTAGGTTTCGGCCAGTACAGCGAAGAAAATCCTCGGGGATATACGGACCTTTATACCAACATTTACCAAGGGACCAGATATAGTGCCTCTAAAGCTTTCGTCCAACCACTGAAAAACCGCAAAAACGTGTTCTTAGTGCTGAACGCGCAAGTATCTCGTGTATTGGTTACACCAGACATAACAGCGACTGGTGTCGAAGTACGCATCAAAGACCAACTGCTTACTGTTAAAGCTACCAAAGAGGTAATCCTCTCCGCGGGTTCCGTTAACTCCCCACAAATTCTGATGAACTCCGGAATCGGACCCGAAGCCCACTTGCAAGAACTGGATATACCAGTAATCAAAAACTTAAGAGTAGGCGAAAATCTTCAAGACCACGTGTGGTTCTTCGGCCTAACTGTGAAAGTAGGACCTAAAGCAATACCAGAGATAACGCAAGCCAAAATAATGGACGATTTCTACGAATACACCATGTACAAAACTGGATCACTCAGCAAAACCGCAGTAAAAAACTTCGTTTTGTTCTTGGATCCCAAAAACGATACGAACTACCCCACATTACAATTGTATTACTCACCCTTTGCAAAAAATGATCCCCAAAAAATGCTTCAAATTACGAGAACGGTCTTTAATATTCCTCAAGAGGTAACAAGACCGTTCGAAGAAATCAACAAAGAATCGAATTTGTTGTATTTTATGCCTTCGCTTTCATACCCAAAATCTACTGGTAAAATTTTGTTGCGTAGTAAAGATCCATTTGACGCGCCCAAAATTTTTACGAATTATTTCAGCGACGAAGGAGGCGAAGATCTGGAGACGATGTTGGGTAGCGTGAGGTTTTTGCAGAAGCTTACTAAAACTAAAGCGTTTGCCGCTTACGAACCCGAAACGATGTACATGGATTTGGTAAATTGCAGAGGATTCGAGATCGACAGCGACGATTATTGGAAGTGCGCGTTCAAAAATATCGGTACCACTTTGTACCATCTGGCTGGTACCTGTAAAATGGGACCCGAGAGCGACCCCACGGCCGTCGTTGATTCCAGACTGAGGGTGTACGGAGTCAAACGGCTTCGAGTAGTGGACGCGTCGATAATACCAAGCATGATCAGTTGCAACATCAACGCCGCCACTCTTATGATTGCACAAAAAGCATCCGAAATGATTAAAGAGGACTGGTCCAAACAACGCACTGAATTGTAAATTTTTATTTAATAAATTTGCTACTGATTAGATTAACTATTTGTTTGAAAATCTTCAATGACCTTGAATATCAAACTTATTTGACACTCAATTCACCCCTCAAAAATTCAAATTGTAAATTCAAATTAAAACCCTCAAATTTACACATTTACAAAATTGTTTTGCAGTCCCTAAATGATTTTGAACTATAGAAAATAATTAATTATATTAGTCACTATAATTAAATATTTACTTCAGAACTAAGATATTAAAAACTCCGGTCTAAAAAATTCAATTTGTAAATTTAAATTCAAACCCAAAAATTGAGAAAACTTTATTAAATTCAAGTCTAAGAATTATATAAGCTTGAATTATCTCCAATTCACCAAGAATTCATAATTCAAAACGTAACCGTCCAAACAAGTTAAGTTCCGGGCTCAAAAATTCAAAATTTGCGTAGTAAAGATCCGTTTGATGCACCCAAAATTTTTACGAATTATTTAAGCGACAAAAGTGGCAAAGATCTGGAGAAGTGAAGTTTTTCTAGAAACTCACAAAAAATTAAGCGTTTGCCGCTTACAAACCCGAAATGAGGTACATGGATTTAGTAAATTGCGGATGATTCGAGCTTGACGGCGATGATTATTGGAAGTGCAATTTGTTTGCAAATGTTCAACGACTTTAATTTCAAACTTATTTGACACCTTATGCACAAAATGTTAAATCGCCATTTAAACATATCGGTCTCAAAAATTCAATTTCTAAATTCAAACCGCATTACTATCTAAACAAATTTTTTTACTGTCCCTAAATAAAGTTGAACTATAAAAATAATTAATCATATTAGTTACTATAATTCAATATTTACTTCAGAACCAAATATTCAGGTGCCGGGCTCAAATTCAACGTCATCACTAAATAAAAGTTGTATTTATTAAGTTCAAGTCTCAAAATTCAATTTTTAAATTTAAATTCAAATTCAAAAACTTAAAAGTCAAAATTATTTCGACGTTTTTCATGTCGAAAGTCAAACACGGCATAACTTACTAAAATGTACCGTTTCAAGGACTGTAAAAACTTGTAGAATGTTTAGAGCCTCTAGTAATAAAATTAAATTCAAGATCCAAAGTCCAAAAATTATGTAAGCTGGAATTATTTCAATTCTACACGAATTCATAATACAAAACATAGGCGTCCAAACAAGTTAAGTTATGGGCTCAAAATTCAATTTCTCAATTTAATTCCAATCCATAACATCGACAAATTTAATGTTAACCAGCAATCAACAATTGAAATGTTATAACTTAAGCTTCTTAATTCTTCAATTTAATGTTCAATTTCCCACTAAACCACCATTAAAAGGTCGATATAACCCAGCGTGATCAATTGCAACATCATCCGAAATGATTAAAGAGGACTGGTCCAAACAACGCATTGAATTGTAAATTTTATTTAATAAATTTGCTATTGATTAAAATAACCATATTACGATTTGTTTGAAAATCTTCAATTTAATTTCATTTGATACCTAAGCACTTAATGTTAACATTAACTACGCGCCATTTAAACGTATCGGTCTCAAACAATCAATTTCACTCCTCAAAAATTCAAATTGTAAATTCAAATTAGCACCCTCAAATTTAAACATTAGTATCTAAACTAAATAGTTTTGCAGTCCCTAAATGATTTTGAACTATAGAAAATAATTAATTATATTAGTCACTATAATTAAATATTTACTTCAGAACTAAGATATTAAAAATTTTACAACCACATATTCGCGTGCCAGGCTCAAATTCAATTTCATCACTAAACAAATGTTCTATTTATTAAGCTCCGGTCTCAAAAATTCAATTTGTAAATTTAAATTCAAACCCAAAAATTGAGAAAACTTTATTAAATTCAAGATCCAAAGTCTAAGAATTATATAAGCTTGAATTATCTCCAATTCACCAAGAATTCATAATTCAAAACGTAAGCGTCCAAACAAGTTAAGTTCTGGGCTCAAAAATTCAAAATTTGCGTAGTAAAGATCCGTTTGATGCACCCAAAATTTTTACAAATTATTTAAGCGATAAAAGTGGCATAGATCTGGAGAAGATTTCGAGAAGCGTGAAGTTTATCTAGAAACTAACAAAAAATTAAGCGTTTGCCGCTTACAAACCCGAAATGGTGTACATGGATTTAGTAAATTGCGGATGATTCGAGCTTGACGACGATGATTATTGGAAGTGCAATTTGTTTGCAAATGTTCAACGACTTTCATTTCCAACTTATTTGACACCTTATGCACAAAATGTTAAATCGCCATTTAAACATATCGGTCTCAAAAATTCAATTTCTAAATTCAAACCGCCAAATTTACACATTACTATCTAAACAAATTTTTTTACTGTCCCTAAATAAAGTTGAACTATAAAAATAATTAATCATATTAGTTATTATAATTCAATATTTACTTCAGAACCAAATATTCACGTACCGGGCTCAAATTCAACGTCATCACTACATAAAAGTTGTATTTATTAAGTTCAAGTCTCAACTTCACTCCTCAAAAATTCAAATTGTAAATTCAAATTAAAACCCTCAAATTTAAACATTATTATTAGTATATAAACTAAATAGTTATTAATTAAAGATATTAATAATTTTCAACCAAATATTCACGTACTGGGTTCAAATTCAATTTCATCACTAAACAAATGTGCTATTCATTAAACTTCGGTTTAAAAAATTCAATTTGTAAATTTAAACTCAAACCCAAAAATTGACATAACTTCAAAAGTCTAAATTTCGACGTTCAATTCCAAGTCGAACGTCAAATACTGTAAAACTTTCAAATGTAACGGTGGTTCTTTCTCCAACTGATTTTAAATTCTCAACTTTTAGTTTCCATAAGAAGGATCCTAAACTAAAAATTCAAATGTAACGTCAAAACAAACATACATTAAGACCTTGGCTAAAAAATTCTACGGGTACAAGTATAAATACAGCTAAACTGCAACTGCAAGAACTTGTAGAATGTTTAGAGTATATAGAGTTTAAATTTATTGTCGCAGTATCTCTAGTGATAAGTCCAAGAATTATGTAAGCTTGAATTATGTCCAATTCATCACGAATTCATAATTCAAAACATAGGAAGCCAAACAAGTTAACTTACTTCAGAATTTAATAAAGATATTCAAAATTTCACATCACTAAACTAATGTTCCATTTATTAAATTCCGGTCTCAAAAATTCAAATTGAAAATTTAAATTCAAGCCCAAGAATTGACAAAAAGTCTAAATTTCGACGTTAAATTAAATACGGCAAAACTTTCTAAAATGTAAAAGGCAAAACACACATAGAATAAGACAATTGCTAAAAAATTCTGTGTGTTCAAGCATAAAGATGACTGAACTGCAAGTGTAAAAACTTGTAGAAGGTTTAGAGTGTTTAAAGTTTAAATTTATTGTCGCAGTATCGCCTCAAAAATTCAATTCCACGCCTCAAAAGTTCTAATTGTAAATTCAAATTGCCAAATTTACACATTACTAAACAAAATTTTTTGGAGTCCCTAAATGATTTTGAACTATAAAAAATACGAGCCGGACTGAAATTCAATTTCATCACTAAACAAAAGTTCTGTTTATTAAGTTCCGGTCTCAAAATTCAATTTATAAATTTAAATTCAAATTCAAAAACTTTAAATCTAAATTATTTGTACGTTTTTCATGTCGAAGGTCAAACACGGCAAAACTTGATAAAATGTACGGGTTCAAGCATAAATACGGCTGAACCGCAACGTGTAGAATGTTTAGAGTCTCTAGTGTTAAATTTAAATTCAAGATTTAAAGTCTAAGAATTATGTAAACTTGAATTATCTCCAATTTACCACAAATTCACAATTCAAAACATACGCGTCAAAACAAGTTAAAAATTGGGATCAAAAATTTAATTTCACAATTTCATTCAAATCCGTAATAACGATAAATTTAAGGTTAATTAACAAAATGAAAACTTAAGCTTTTTAATTCTCCAATGTAATGTTCAATTTGGTTCAAATTCCCACTGAACCACGACTAAAAGGTCAACAAATTTTTATAAAACTTCAAAATTTTGAATTTGTTCTAAACTCAAAAATTCAAAATCTAGATTACATACTTTTTTATTTTAGTTTTTGTAAAATCTTGTTTAAGGTTTTCATAATCGGAACCATTCTGTATTAATTAATCACTGGACAGGAGCATAAACTTCATAGATTGGAAATGACCTCCCGAGTCCGAATATGCAATTTATTCAGTTAGGAAATGAATCGTTCCAAAGTTATGATTTTTTAAATTTTCCATTATTTAGCTATGTGAATTTTCATAGTTGGCGCATCTCGCATATGCTCAGATTAACAATAGCTTGTGCGCATGCGTAGTTTTTCATAATAAAAACCAGACAACTTCCGTACCTAATTTTCTTATTTTTCATTTGTTGTCAAGTTAGGTTAGGTTGGGTTAGGTT
The DNA here is from genome assembly GCA_030710515.1 of Abscondita cerata. Lineage (NCBI taxonomy): Eukaryota > Metazoa > Arthropoda > Insecta > Coleoptera > Lampyridae > Abscondita > Abscondita cerata. The sequence continues at coordinate 38,381 of JALBCR010001667.1, read as the reverse complement.
AGGTTAGGTTAGGTTAGGTTAGTTTTCATAGTATTAATTTATTTCCTAACAAAATAAATTATATATTCGGACTCGCGATGTCATTTCCCATCAATCCATATTAATAATTCAGTTAATTCTCGTGGTGTTCTCCTTCGATACACACCGTGAGGGTGTCCCTGACCTCAAGTTGTGATAGCTAGATTTCTTAGGCATGCCCTCGGCCCGAACGACGTCTAATAAAAAAAGGGGATGCCTGCCTTAAAATGACGGACTGACCAAGACGGTTTCAAATATGCATAACAAAATTTTTTCAAAAAATAATCGAGTTAATTCTCCTGGTGTTCTCCTTCTATATACACCGTGGGGGTGTGCCTGACCTCAAGTTGTAAAGCTAGATTTCTTGGGCATGTCCCCGAGTCAAACGACGTCTAATAAAAAACACTTTTATCCACTCATGTGGGTGGGGCCTGGGGGGACGCCTGTTATTTAAATACGACCACCCATCGAGTGATACCTTAAAATGAGGGGCTGACCAATACGGTTTCAAATATGCATGACAAAATTTTTTCAAAGAAATTGAGTTAATTCTCCTGGTGTTCTCCTTCTATACACACCGTGGGGGTGTGCCTGACCTCAAGTTGTGATAGCTAGATTTCTTGGGCATGTCCCCGAGTCAAACGACGTCTAATAAAAAAAACACTTTTATCCACTCATGTGGGTGGGGCCTGGGGGGGACGCCCGTTATTTAAATACGACCACCCATCGAGTGATACCTTAAAATGAGGGGCTTACCAATACGGTTTCAAATATGCATGACAAAATTTTTTCAAAGAAATTGAGTTAATTCTCCTGGTGTTCTCCTTCTATATACACCGTGGTGGTGTGCCTGACCTCAAGTTGTAAAGCTAGATTTCTTGGGCATGTCCCCGAGTCAAACGACGTCTAATAAAAAAAACACTTTTATCCACTCATGTGGGTGGGGCCTGGGGGGGACGCCTGTTATTTAAATACGACCACCCATCGAGTGATACCTTAAAATGAGGGACTGACCAATACGGTTTCAAATATGCATGACAAAAATTTTTTCAAAGAAATTGAGTTAATTCTCCTGGTGTTCTCCTTCTATACACACCGTGGGGGTGTGCCTGACCTCAAGTTGTGATAGCTAGATTTCTTGGGCATGCCCCCGGGACGAACGACGTCTAATAAAAAAACACTTTTCTCCAATCATTTGGGTGGGCTAACCAAGACGGTTTCAAATATGCATGACAAAATTTTTTCAAAAATACCTGAAAAAGTGTAGTCGTAAAAAAACTGACTTTTCATACAGGGTGTCCCACCGGGAACGCCATCGATAGATTATAGGAAAACTGTACATGGGAAAAATTTGAAAATTTGGTAGTATACTAACATCGACGGGGGCAGTTCGGTTAAAATATTTTCAAAATGGTGATACTTCCGGTTATATCGGAAGTAGGTGTCAAGTTGCTTATTTTAAATAAAACAAACAGGTTTCCTTGTAGCAGGGGACCAAAAAAACATTCATGACCCGAGATAAGAATGATATTGCCAAAAAAATACAGTGTAAAAGGTCATATATAGTAAACAGGTCAAGAGGTCATCTGTCACTGTACAAAATACAGAAAAATACATGATTAGTATCTCGACAAATTTTGTTTGAAAACGTGTAGTTCTAAATGAAATTCAACACTTGTCCAGGTGCGTTCAGCGGACTTAGCGGACAAGCCTTTGCGTCTTTTATCAACACTTTGATTGTGACCCAATGCGCTTTATCATCGAACGAACAGTATCCAAAAAACTACGGCCCATATTTGACAGACGGAGAAGAATTCGACTTCGTTATAGTAGGTGCTGGATCAGCTGGTTCAATCTTAGCCAACCGACTATCGGAAAACCCCAAGTGGAAAATTCTTCTGATCGAAGCTGGAGATTACCCATCGATAGGTACCAAGGTAACAAAATTTAAAATTGTCGCTCAAAATTTACGCCATCCTCGTAGATACCAAACATTTTCTACACCACCATAAATTCAGTCGAAGATTGGAATTACGCAACAGAACCATCCGAAACTGCGTGCGTCGGTTTAATCAACAAACAATGCCTTTGTCGCAAAGGAAAAGTGTTGGGCGGCAGTAGCTCCATAAACGGTATGATATACAAACGAGGAAACCGAAAAGACTTCGACACGTGGGCCGCGCAAGGCAACGAAGGATGGGATTACGACTCAGTAATTCCGTACTTCAAAAAATTCGAAGATCTCCAAGGAGTCGAAGACGAACTCATGGGGAAAGGGGGCGAACTGAAGATCACTAAATCTGTTAACGAGAACAACCCCCGCGACATCTTCCTCGAAGCTTACAAAGAAATGGGAATCAAAGAATACAGCGAAGATAATCCTAATGGTTATTTCGATTTGTACACGAACACTGACAACGGTACCAGAAGCAGCGCGGCTACAGCATTCCTCCAACCGATGAAGAATCGTAAAAACGCATACTTGGTGGTTAACGCTCAAGCGTCTCGAGTCTTCGTCAACTCAGATTCGACCGTAACAGGCGTCGAAATGCGCATCAATGACAAGTTAATAACAGTTAAAGCCACCAAGGAGGTGATTCTATCAGCTGGTTCGGTTAAATCGCCACAGATTCTGATGAACTCCGGAATAGGGCCCAAAGAGCACTTGGAAGAGTTAGGAATACCGGTCGTAAAAAATCTGCGCGTAGGCGAGAACCTTCACGACCACGTCTTGTTCTATGGTCTGATGGTGAAATTGGGATCCAAAGCTTTTCCAGAAAACACGTACGAAAAAGTGATGGATGATTGGTACGAGTACGCGATGTACAAAACCGGCGCTTTAAGCAAAACGGCGGTGCAAAACTTCATTCTCTTATTGAACCCAAAGAACGACTCAATTTATCCCACGCTGCAGATGTATTACTTGCCTTACCCGAAGAACGACCTCTTTAAAGTCTTCAATGTGCAGCGCATTTGTACAACTTACCATTCGAACCCTTTGAACGGCACGAAGAACACAACAAAGACTCAAACATCATTTATTTGATGCCTTCGTTGGCTTATCCAAAATCTGTCGGTAAGATATTGTTGCGCAGCAAGGATCCCTTCGACAAGCCCAAAATCTGGACAAATTATTTCAGCGACGAAGGGGAAAGATCTTCAAATGCTCTTGGAAGGTGTAAGGTTCTTTCAAAGCTCGTGAAAACGAAAGCTTTTTCCGCTCACGAACCCGAAATCATACCATTGGATTTAAAGAATTACAGAGGATCCGTACCTGACAGCGATGATTATTGGTATTGCGCGTTTAAAATTTTGGTATCTCGGTGTACCATCTCGCTGGTACTTGCAAAATGGGACCAGAAGAGGACGTGAACGCTGTCGTTGATTCAAGATTGCGAGTGCACGAGTTAAGAAACTGAGAGTGGTGGACGCTTCAATAATGCCAAGTATTATCAGTTGCAACATTAACTCGGCAACGGTTATGATTGGGCAAAAGGCCTCTGATATGATTAAACAAGACTGGTCAAAAGAACGTACTGAATTGTAAACATTTATTGATAAAAGGTCGGTCACTAAAATTCAAAATTACAATTTTAAATATTTGTAAGATTTTAGTTGATTGCAATCCAAGAATAAAAAGGAATTTTAAATCATTTAAATCGGACCCAAAATTCAATTTGTAACTTAAAAATTGGCAACTCTGCTAATCCATTACAGGTTAAAATATTAATAGTACGACTAAATATGAGCTATAATTTCAAATATTTCAAAATTTGAATTGTTTGTAAGCAATTTGAATTTTGGGCTCATTAATTCAAAGTGCAATCTTAAATCATTTTATTAAAATATTCCATTAAATATTTGACAAACATTCAAAAAGTCTTTAAACTTTGAATTAAAGTCCAAACAAAAACGTTCAACATTTACATCACACTCGTCTTTAGTAAAATTTTCCACTAAATGTTTGACAAACAACCAAAAAATTCGATCACTCGGAAAAGTTCGACAATACGTTCAACATTTACAACACAACTTCATAGCTGATCTCAAAACATTTACAACCTTTGCAAATACTTCAAAATTTGAAATGTTTGAAAGCAATTTGAATTTCGGGCTCAAAAAATTCAAAATTATTCCACAAACTTTAAAAATAAAATATCAAATTTTAGATTCAATATCAAGTCCGATTTTATTACAATTTTCAACTAAATATTTGGCAAGCATTCAAAAAACTTTAAACCTTGAACTAATCTCCCACTATTAAAAATTAGTACTTTTGTTAATGATTTAAACTACAAAAGTTTAAATATTAAATTTCACGTGCCAATTTAGCGTTCAGTCAAGTAAGAATTTATTAAAATTTTCCACTAAATTCAAAAAATTTTTAAACGTGGAACTCAAGTCCCATTATGAAAAATTGGTGCCTGAGTTAAAGTTTAAACTTCAACAACTAAAATGTTAAATTTATCGTGTCCGATATCGATTATCGATTACTCGCCCAAGTTCGACAAAACGTTCAACATTTACATCACAACTTATAACATTTACAAAAAACTACAAATTCAAATATTTAATAATTTGAGTTGTTTTAAAGAAATTTGAATGTTGGGCTCAAAAAATTCAAGGTGTAAACTTAAATAATAGTTGTAAATTTAATGCATCTGCTTATTCTACAAACCTTATAAATTAAAATATACAATTTTGGGTTCAATATCAAGTTCGATTTTATTAAAATTGTCCACTAAAGGTTTGATAAACATTCAAAAAGTCTTTAAACCTTGAACTAAAGTCCCACTACCAAAAATTGGTGCCCGAGTTAATGCTTTAAACTTCAACAACTAAAATGTTAAATTTGTTATAATTCGTTACTAAACCATGAAGTACCTTCAAAACTTTATAACTCAAAGTATTAACTTTTTTTATCAAATCGATTACTCGACAAAACGTTCAACATTTTCATCACACATTCACAGTTGGTCTTAAAAAATCTACAACCTCAAAAACCACAATCCAAACTACGATTTAAAATATTTTTAAATTTGAGTAGTTTGAAAGCAATTGAAATCCAGGGCTCAAAATTCAAAATGTGAACTTAAATAATTGTTGTAAATTTAATGCAACTGTTTATTCTACAAACTTTAAAAATTAAAATGTTAAATTTTAGGTTCAATGTATTTTATTAAAATTGACCACAAAATGTTTGACAAACATTCAAAAAATCTTTAAACCTTGAATCGAATGCTTTAAACTTCAACAACCAAAATGTTAAATTTAACGTGAACATTCAACGGTTGGTTTTGTTAAAATTGCTACTAAACCTGAAGAACCGTAAACAAACTGAAGCATTTAAATTTTTAAAATCATACATTCATAGCTGAACTTAAAGATGCTAGATAAAGCCCAAAATTTGAGTGGTTTCAAACAACTTGATTTATTTATTTATTCGTATGGTACATTTTCATTATTGTATTGAAATGTAAGTGTTATGTATGGTGCCCCAGGAGATCATTATAAACATGTATAGTGTAGTGACGAAACCGTGTGCAATTGCGGATTGGTACGTCTTGGCAAAGCATTTGTTTCAAGGTTTAGGAAAAACCACTGTGTAATAAAATATAACAACTTGATTTGCGGGCTCAAAAATTCTACAAATTTAAAAATTAAAATATTAAAATTTTAAGTTCCATGTTCGATTTTATTAAAAAACTAAAAACATTAAAAAGTCTTTAAACCTTGAACTAAGATCCTATTATCAAAAATCGGTGTCATATGTTTTAATGTTAGGCTCAAACATTTAAATTGTTTCAAAACAATTTGAATTTCGAGCTCAAAAATTCAAATTATAAAATTCTAGTATGGATTTCTAAAAATTTTAATTTCGACCGCTTCAAATATTATAGCTGAACCTACAAAAACTTGAAAAAGCATCATTGCTAAAACGAAAACATTTTCTAGGTTGAAATCCGAGCTGGTCGAGTTATTGGTAACTGGAAAAGCGCCATAAAGAACTTCGATATTCACCACCCGGTTTAAACTTGGAAAACGGAATCAAAATTAGATCTGAAAGCGGTAGTCGACTCCAATTTGAAAGTATATAGCGTCGATGGGCTTCGGGTGTTGGTGATGCCAGTAATTTCTAAAGTAGGCACAAAAGCAGCCACCATGATGATCGGAAACAAAGCGGCTGAAATCATCAAAGAAGAATGGGTAAAAATGCAAAACATTATAATTATTATACATACAGCCTCGACAATTAATTTTAGGTACTTCCAATTTTGGCATATAATTATCATGCAAACTTTTGTTCAAAGAATTAGAACTAGTAAATTAAATCAAATTTCTCTGATGTATAATAAAATCACATATTTTTGTTATGGTTCAAAATACTTAAACCCGTGTAGATCGATTTATTCTCAATATTAATCGAAACGACGGGCGGACATCTTGTGACTTCCTCTTCCTATTGAGCGGTTGTCGGTGCTTCACGAAGCTAAAAATATCAATAATTGCTAGTTAAATTAGTGTGGAAATATAAATCCGACCGATTTCGCCGTAAGTGTTTTCTTTTGCTATTTCTGTTGTTGTCTCGTGGTTGTATTAATTTCTAATTACAATGTATGCTTTAGCACGTGTCTTGACCTTATACTCTACTCAGATCTTACTGTCTGGATAATTCCTGGAGGCGCTGGAACGAGCAATTGGGAATCCTTCGCTATACAAAACGTGCCGACTACTACGGTGTCGCCTACCTCGGAGCTGCAAAGGCCGATTATACTCCACCGGTTGTGGGTCGCGCACGCTGCGTTTCTGCTATTACGAAGGAAACGAGCTGCTTCCAGAGCTTTGTCGTCTCATCCTCCTCAGAGAAATCCTACTGATCTTCTAGTAGCTGTCGTTAGCAAGAACCTTCCTTATCAGAACTACATGCATCAGTACACAGCTAAGTTTATTGTTTAAGGAACCTATTCACTTTGCATGCGTTCGGAAGTCAAGTACACGTGACATAAAGCGGTTTGAATCCCTAGTGTATAAGCAAATTGTTATTCCATCCACCGACGCTCGGTTTTGTTTTCACTAGCTCCCTCAGAGCTGGAGCGCTGTAAATAAAGTGGGTGTAGCTAAAACAAAAGATCTTTTGGATTGGCGGGAGCTACGTACCGTTTTTAGTCCGAGTTTAATCCTAGTTTTTAAGTCACCGTGTGTAAGTGACCTGTGTACGTCGAGTTTCCTTAATAATCAATCTTAAATTGGTACGCTAACGTTAATTTGGAGTGTAACAAACAAAAACTTACCTGAATTGATACATATTTGATCGCGAACTCCAATTATTTTCTTGTTGCTAATGCACGCAAGTTACATAAGACAGAATCTCTCACTTCTCCCAGATTCTTCTAATATTTTGAATTGTATTTGCTATATTTATATGTATTTTGTCTCTGATTTGTGTTCGTTGTAGCGTAGTAGACCTTAAGTAAAACCTATTGAATTCCTGTTGGTCGGTTTTATTTCTCTCTGTCACCCAGCAGGTGGCGCCTCGTTACGCGGCAGTTTGTTTCTTTCAGTACCCTCAAGAACCTCCCCCACCTCACCGACTAAGCCGGGCACTGCTGTGTTAACACTTACAAATACGGGATCTTCCACGAATTTAGTGCGCTACTTCGAGCCAAATATTATTGTTCTTTCTTTTCTAGGTTGCATCGCTAGATCCGTCACTTTATTTTTTATTTCGTATTATTTGTGAACTGCAACCGTTACACTCTAAACCATGTTGAAATTTCTTCACAAATATTTATAACCAAAAGAAGAGAGAAATGTGCTTTCGATTTTCCGGTTTCTTTCCTCCATTGCTTTGTTAACAAACCCTAGGAATTTGCTAATGTTCTTCTTCTTGAAGTCGCATACCCGTTACCGGATGTTGCGCACCCCTCGCATGTATATGTGTTGTGCGTGACAGTAGACACATATACATGGGACCTACAGTTTAACGCCGATTCCGAACGGCTTAGTTGAGAGGTTTACTAGGCAAGTATACTCTCCACTGGTTTGCCATTGCCTTGCGAGAGAGTACGGCCGAAAAATTCGATGTTTGCACCGGAATTGAACCCGAGGTGCCTGCTAACAACTAACACTTAACTGCAGAGCTACGACCGCACATGTTCTAATGGACATTAAAGATAAAAGAAACTAAACAGCATTTCACAGCATTAAAGAAAAGAAGAATGACATTTTCTTGGCCATTTTTCAAACTGCTTCCTATCCAAATTACTTCGTATATAGGTATTCAGAAATCCACCACTTTGTGCACAAGTACAAGAATGAAGACGTTTCACCGATTTTTCATTTTTCCGATTTGAAGAGAGTTCGAATCGGCTTTCCCGGCCCGGTATCGATAATATTACAGATGATCAGATAAAAAGTCAACAGTCAAATAAATATCGATGCTCTGATCACGAGTTGCTAGTTTAATGTCAACTTGGTCATAATTAGTAAAAAAACTGAATTATTAAAATATGCGAAAGTGCGTTACCGATTCGATACCGGCAATACTGTAAATCTATATTAAAGTAAATTTAAATTTAAAATCAAACTAAATGATAATAAAAATAACGTCATGGCAGTTATCTACAATACAGACAAAAAAATTTAATTACCCAACCTCGCAACTGGCCAACGGCAATAAATTCGATTTTGTTGTAGTAGGTGCTAAATGGACTGGGTCTGTTGTCTGTCCAAAATATTGTTCTTAGAAACTGTCACATATCCGTCCAAGCCAAGCTAGGAACATTTGATGAAAACACTAAAACGTTGTGCGTCTTTAGATTCGAATTCACGTAGAACAAAAGAGGATTGGAATTATAAGATGGAACCAAGTACTACCTGCTGTCTAAATGATGACAATTCAAAGTGCATGTAGTCAAAAGGGAAAGTCTTGAGAGGAAGCAGTACGATTAACGCAATGTTTAATATGCGAAGGTGAACGCATTATCGAATCATCAAGAACCACATTCAAATCTGACAGCCCGATTCAAAAAACCTTAATAAAGGATTGTCAAGAGATGGGGTTCGGTGAGTACTCAGACAAGAATTTCATCGGTTACAAAGGGTTCATAATAGGAACAGATGGTACCAGAACCTTTCTATCGCACCGCACAAATTTGGTTATTGCGCTCAACGCGTACGTCACCAAAGTAACTTAAGACCCAAACAACCAAGTAACTGGTGTTTAAGTACTCATCAAGAACCGGCTAGTTTACGTAAAATCTAAACAGAAGGTGGTACTGTCAGCGGGTTAAATCAGCACGTCAGAAATACTAATGCGTTCAGGAACAGAACCCAAAGAACACCTAACCTTACTCGACGTATGGGCAAAAAGTTAGTAGGAAAAAGCTTTCAAGAACACAATTAGACTTGATATTAACGTAGAAACTCCAAAAGTACCACCTGTTTTAAAGAAGGACGGTATTCATCCACAGAACTGGTCCTTTAGTGCACCAAGACTTATTCGGCCACCCCAACCTTGACATATATTTCAGATTTCATAACCAGAACGACGCAGTTGCAGTAATAGAAACCTACAAAAGCTTATCTGTTCCGCGTCAGATGGTTGGTTTTCTTTTAAATAACAATAAAAAATCAGCGCCATTATGATTCTTTCCAGAGTGTAGACGACAAAATCTAGAGGGCACATTTACCTACCTAGCAACGATCCCATGATTCATCCAAGCATCTTTGATAATGAGTCCGACGTTGAACTCATAGTCAAAAATCTTTTGAACACCAAAAGTTGCCACCAGAGTTGGTAACTGCAAACACTTCGAGTTTGATACCGGTGACTTTTGGAGATGCGGTATTAAAAACATAGGGTACCACATCAATCACCCTGTTGGTACTTGCAAAGTAGGCCAAAAGAGAAGCCGGATATACATTAGACATTTAATTACAGTGTTACCTGGTAATTTTGTGTACATCCTCCTTGATCCACAAGTTAAGAATTATCAGATTCTAATAAATATGATGATGAAAATTGATTAATGATGATCAGGACAGAAGAAACGATCATTGTCAAATTCAAAATCTTAAGGAATAAAAACATACATTTTTTGAAATTGAAGAATCAATTGATTAATCAAAGAAGAAATAAACGTTCATTCCCTATCTTCAAATAAACCCTTAAATGAATCACCAAAACTATACAAAAACATAGAACGTTTCATCTCTCACTTTCTTCATTTTTGAATTAATAAAGATCAACTGGTATTTCTTCTTTGATTGCTAAAAGTAAAGAAAAAAAAACATGCTTAATTATTTTTCAGCCTCTTTCAGACAAAAAAAGTGTCTTCACCAAGTTACTCTTAGGTTTTTTAATTCAGAGAATTGCAAAAGAAGAAAGACCATTCTTCGGCATTTTTCAATCTCTTTCTTTCTTATTCAAAATCCTTACCTGTAAAATTACACAAATTTTCTTTATAACCTCGTAGAACGAAGAATAAAAAAGTTTCTTCTTTAATTTCCTACTAGATTTCTTCATTTCAAGTGAGTTAGAATAAACAATAAAAGCTTACAATTAAGAAACGAAACAATAAAAAAGAAGAATTAAAAACAGGAAGAATTCATACTTTTTCATTGATTTTAAGTTCCACTAAACAAAAATCATGGTTTCAAACTATATATTTTTTTGATCTTCCTATAAAAATAAAAAAACTTTAAAACTTTAGTTTAAACAGCAAATCGATCTCTTTTTTTCGAACTCAATACTCGTACTTCGTAGAATTCATCTTTTTTGGTATCAGTGCTTATAAACAACTAAATATTACATAAGATGGTCAAACTTCACATACGACAATAAATATTTCTATATTTAGTAACAAATACAATCTTTGGATCGAGAGAACCCAGATAATTACATGATGATAGATAACGTAACAGCGATAATTCCTTAGTTAATATTTAATATTCAGTTGATAGATAGCAAGTCATGGAACAAGTGTTGAGTTTTACCGATGCATGTCCGAGTGTATTATCTGGCCCATCTTCGTATTTGTTTCTCACTTTGGTGCAGGCTTTGGTAAATTCTCGCTGCGATTTCAAAACAGAATATCCGCCTGACTATGGATCGCGATTAACTGATGGGGATGAGTTTGATTTTATTGTCGTTGGTGGTGGATCGGCTGGGTCTATCGTCGCCAGCAGGCTGTCCGAAGTACCAGAATGGAGGGTTCTGCTTTTAGAAGCTGGTACCTACCCATCGATGACAAGTGAGGTATGGTTCCCGAAGTAATAAAGTAAACAACTATCATTAGTTTAAAATTTAGGTACCAATGTTGTTCGGGGCCATCCTCGGTACGGCTGAAGATTGGGACTACGAGACGGAACCGTCCAGTAGTAGCTGCCAATCGTTAAAGAATCATATGTGCGGTTATCCGCGGGGCAAAGTCTTAGGAGGAAGCAGTTCGATTAATGCTAATTTTTATGCACGCAGCACCAAAGTAGACCATGACGGATGGGAAAACTCCGGCAATGCCAACTGGAACCACGAATCAATCTTAAAACACTACCAAATCATCGAGAAACAACTAAACCTCACAATGTACTCCCACGACACGAACATTAAATTAACTTTAATGAAAGCATATCAAGAATTAGGATTCAGTGCTCGGACAGAAGAGTATGTCACGGGTTACGGACACAAGAAACTCACAATAGGAAAAGATGGAACCAGAACCAATTCGGCAAAAGCTTTTTTATCTGACTTCACGGATCGCACTAACCTGGTCCTGGCACTAAACGCTCAGGTCACCAAAATAACCATAGACCAAAACAACAAAGCAACCGGTCTCCAGGTACTCATCAACGACCGCCTAGTCTACGTAAAATCCAAAAAAGAGGTCATTCTATCAGCTGGTTCCATCAACACCCCTCAAATTCTAATGCACTCTGGGATAGGACCCGAAGAACACCTAACCTCAATCGGAATACCCGTAAAAAATAACTTAAGAGTGGGAGAAAACCTACAAGACCACATCATCTTCCTTGGTATGGTTTTTAACGTAAACACCCCCGAAATTCCGCCCGTTTCTGAAACCGAATTCTTAGACAACGTCTACAACTACTTCATACATAGAACCGGTACTCTCGTCCAACCAAAACTATTCAGCTTCAATTTTCTAAGTTCCTCCACCGGAGGTGTGCATCCAAACTTGGAAATATATCATGTACCATTCAATCAGAACGACCAGATCGTTGTGGAGAGCATCTACAAGAACTTCAATTCTCACCCTGAACTGATCCAATACTACGTAGAAAACAATAAAAAATCGAGCTCCATTATGATGTTTCCTAAAATTTTAACCACGAAATCCCAAGGACGGATTTTGCTTCGCAGCAACGATCCGCTAGACCGACCTTCTATTCATCAGAATTTCTTGAGCAAAGAAGATGATGTCGAACTGATGCTCAACGCGATCAAACTCGTCAAAAACTTCGGTAAGACCAAAGCGTTTTCAAAACTACAACCCGAACTGGTGAAGCTACCGTTAGAAAACTGCAAGCACATCGAATTCGACTCGGATGATTACTGGAGGTGCGCCATAAGAAACGTCGCCAGTCATTTGCATCATCCGGTGGGTACTTGCAAAATGGGACCAAAGTCGGATCCGAAATCGGTGGTCGATCCCACTTTGAAAGTACATGGGATCGATGGGCTTCGGGTGGTCGACGCGTCGATCATACCTGTAATTCATAAAGTGGGTACTAACGGGCCCACGATGATGATCGGAAATAAGGGCGCGGAGATCATCAAAGAGCATTGGTTAGCCATGCGCGATGAATTGTAGCATAATTTTAATGAAACTAAATAAAAATTTTATTGGTTGTAATTTCTCCATTTGTCTTTCTTCCTTTGTTTTTGTTTCACAACCTGAGAAGAATAAAAAATACCTAAAACACTAAAAAAGAAAAATTCACATTCTTCAGTAATTTTTTTAACCAAAGAAGGAAGAAACGCGTATTGATATTTTTTCGACTTCTTTCAAAAATAAATGAAGAAAAGTATTTTTTCGATCTCTTTCTATCCTACTCAAAATCCTTACTTCAAGAATCTGTGGGATCACGCTATTTTTCTCTTACCCACATTGGACAAAGAAGAGAAAACATTTCTTCCGCTAATTTTGTTTCTTCATTTTTAAACAGCTACACAAATTTTCAACTCTTCATCAACAGGCACATAGTTCAAATAGCCATTAAATGTTACCACTAATTCAAACTGTAAGTTTTGAGACATCTAGTGTCGACTCGTGTTAGCGATCACGTACGCTACTCGACAGGTATGTAAAAGCAGTTACATAAGTAGATCCTTCGATAAATATAGCCAACATAAGCGTTAGCAAAAATTAAAATCTCGAATCGCCTGCTGTAAATTCACAAGAGGTTGTACAATGGCAAACAAACACTGAGAATCATCCGACAGGTGTTTCGTCCTTTTGGGACTCTTCAGGAGTGAGAGAACTTGAGTGTAAGTTCACTATTGTACAAATGCGTGCTGTCAACTATACTGCCTACTGGAGGGTACATCATATTCAAACTGTAAGTTTTGCGAGATCTAGTGTCGACTCGTGTTCACGATCACGTACCAAACTCGCATTAAGCAACTTTGTCGAAAGGTATACAAAAGCAGTTACATAAGTCAATCCTTTAATACCACTAATATTTTTCCAATGTTCTTCAATCCTATACATGATGTAGTAAAATTCACAAAACATTTTTTTTAAATAATATCGTGTGACCAAAAAAATTTTTTTTCAAGGATAATTATCAAATTCCTTTTACGTTTTCTTTTTCTTTGAGTTACATAGAAAACATCTTTTTAGTTTCATCAATTCGCTTCGTAAAAAAAACGTTCTCTTACATTTCTTCATAATCACATACAAAAATAAAAAATACAAGTTTCTTCTCTAATGTTCTTCATTTTACGCGAGCTCTACATTGTTGAGGTAAGCAAAGAAATTAATAATAACGACAACTTTTGAAATCGAAAGAAGAAAGTAATGTAATTCTTCACTGGTTTTTCTCCGACGACGAACAGAAGAATGAAAAATTAAACTAACATCCTCTTTACACAATCTTTAAAATCAAAGAAGAATTAAGCGCACAAAAAAACAAAATCAAAAAATCTTTTTTATTTTATCTTCACAATTAAGGGAGACAACGAAACATAAAAAAGTTTCTTCGCCTAATTCCTCTTAGGTTTCGTCATTCATAGTACAACATTGACACCATAACAGCAAAAAAAATTATTGTTTCTTCATTGATTTCTGCTAAAAAAATGATGTTTTGAGAAGTCTAACGTTTTATAATTAGGTTAAGCAAAATAAGAAAGAAATTTTCTTCAACATTTTTCAATGTCCATTTTTCTTATTTAAAATCATTACCTCGTAGATCTATACAAGACAAACAATTTTCTTGAGAAACGCGTAGAACAAAGAAGAATAAGAAAGTTTCTTCATTATTTTTCAACTTTTCACTTTACTTTCACAATCATGAGACCACAAAAAATAACAGGTTTCATTGCCTACCTCTTAGGTTTCTTCATTCAGAGTACAACATTGACATCAGAAACCGAAAAAAAATTAATATTCCTTCATTGGTTTCAACTACAAAAAATTTGTTCAGAAATAGTTAGATTAAGCAAAAGAAGAAAAAAATGTCTTCAATATTTTTTATAGAAAATCTTCACCTAGTAGATTTATAAAATTCCATAACTTTTCTTCCTAATCTCGTATAACCAATTCCTATGTGCCTGAAAGCAAAGAAGAAAGAAACATTTTTACTTTACATTCACAATCGTTGAAGACAAAAAAAATAAAAAAGTTTCTTTGTCATATCCTCTTCCATTAATTTCAGCTTCAAAAATGGCGTTTAAAGCAATATAATGTTTTACAGTTAGTTTAAGCAAAAGAAGAAAGTCAATTTTCTATTTTGTTTTTCTTATTCAAAATCTTTACCTAGTAGATCCGTAAAATCTCATTAATTGTCATCACAACCTCGAAGAACAAAGAAGAATAAAACCTTTCTTCAATGATAACGTATGTGCTTCTTAACTTTCAAATAAAAAGACACTGTTCTTCAGATGAAAGCATCTTAAAAATTAAAACCGTTTGCTGCATTAATCATTACGTATGTTACATTTTCTTCTTGAAAGAATCAAGATTCGTTTTCAAAATAAAGATGTTTCTTCACCAATTTTCTATTAGATTTCTTCATTTTTAATGAGTACCACATTGTTAGAATAAACTATAAAATCTTACTATCATGATGCAAAACAGTAAAGAAGAAGAGTTCATATTTCTTCACTAACTTCTGTAATTAATAGAAGAAAAAAATACATTTCTTCATAATTTTCTATAATTTCTTCATTTAATCTATGTGATTTGATTTTTTGATTTTCTTTTTCTAATGAAAAAAGTTCTTCCTTTTCATGAGTTCGTCCTTTTTATTATTTGCACTGTTCTTCCTATACAAAATAGAAGAATTCAGAAACTAACATATTAACAGTTAGATTCAACAAGTCTTTCTTTGAACTCAAGATTCATACTTAGTAGGAGTACATCGGTTTTTCACCAATTTTCTTCGCAGGTTGATCTTTTGGTCAAATCAGTTCTCCCATAAACAACTAAAAACCACAGGGTGGTTAAACTTCACATACTAAGAAATATTTCTATCTCTGCAACTATAGTTCAATCATTTCGACGAAGGCAGATAATTACATCACGATAGCTAATAGCGATAATAACTCATTTAATTTTAATATTCGGTTGATGGATGGCAGAGTCATCGGAACGAGTGTTAGTTTTACCGATGCATGTCCAGGTGCATCATCTGACCCATCTTCAATATTTGTTTCTCACTTTGGTGCAGGCTTTGGTAAATTCTCGCTTTGCGATTTCAAAACAAAATATCCGCCTGACTATGGATGGCGATTAACTGATGGGATGAGTTGTTTGTTTAAAGTAAGGTTCCCAGGGTGGTTGGGCTGGGTCTCATGCTGTGGGGCTGGGTCTCAGGAAATACCGGGGGAGGGTGGTTCCGCCAGCGCGCGCGGAGCTACGGTATTTTATAAGTGAAACGAAAAACGCAGAGGTGTAGCTGAATCTGCTTCTATAAACGATCAGTTCCTTTAAGATACTTTTCCGTCTGCTAACGAATTATCATTTGCGAATTGTTGATGATAACTATACGTAAGCCTGCACTTAAATCAATTCGAGTGCGTGTAAGTCAGAGTGTCAAAGGAGTCACGCCAGGGAAGACAGGTTCAATTGACCGACGTGTTTAGCACACCTCATCAAAGGCTCAGAACCAGATGGGAGGAAATCTAGAATCGTCACGACTGGAACCACACCAGTCTGAAGTCAGCCTGCTGAAACACCTTCTCAAAATCGTCTGTTCTTGAAATCATAACCGTCTGCCTTTTACTACGACCGTACGCGTTGAATCAACTGTCCAAATGCCAGAATCATCGCATCAAAGAATTCGAGATTCGGATTACGCGGAGGGACAGAACTGGCGCAGGCTGCGAGACTTTCTCTTGCTCTCGCTGGAGATGGATATCATGATGTTTGTTTGTCAGACTGGATCTGCTGTCAACCTTCAGTTCTGCTCTCGTTCGCTGACGAATAACGACCTCAAAGCATCGCGCATAAAGTTATCACAATAATAAAAGTCGCTGTGGGACTCCCATGTTTACAATTCTCGCTCGTTGAACAACTTCACTGTAATTTTAACAAAAAACTAACGGCGAAACCTGCAACCTGCGTGGCGCCTGTATTTGCGTAGCGCCTGATTGCGCTTCGTTACAAGCCGGGAGGTGAGAAAGCTGACCGACCATATCTGGCTGCGCTGCGTGTCTGGGCCTGGGTGCTGGTCTAATGCTGGCTGTCTGACTGCACTTTGCGGAGGTTCTCTCTTTGAGTGTCGGGCGGACTCCGCAGCGCTCGATCGAGCGGACGATGGGTGGAAGGGATGCGTACCAGTCAGTCATTACCAGGTTACTGGAGTCCTCGGGACATAGATCCATACCTACCTTGAGCTCGCAGGTCAAACTCCGACCTTTGTTCTACTGAGTTTTGACCACGAAATGGATGGATGTTCTTGTGACCTGTCGTTGGCTAGTGCGGTTCGCCGGCCAGAAGAGAAGATGCGATGTGGGCGTTGTAGAACGTCTAATAAGATTCTGAAGCTCAGCCACGGTTTGACAGGTGACCGAACGCCACCCGCGTGGACCTCTGTGGGGGAAACACCGTCTTGATGGATGTTGGAGTGCCGCACGGGGCGATAAGCCGGTCATTTGTCGTCTGGTTTACCAGAATGGGATTCTGGTCCCGGATTCAGAACGCCGTCAGGTGGGTTAGTCTACACTACGATACCGGATCAGATGTGGAAGCGGCCTGTGCATTCGATGGCGCCGCGTCGTAATCTTCGTTCTAAGCCTGATTGGCATTATTGACCCTCCTGGTGTGATCTGAATGTTGCAAATACTCTAAAACGATCGAGGAATTAACCTGAAACGCTGCGATGATTGATGGTGGCGACTGTCATTCTAAATGCAGTTTTCAGATTGCCGCGCATCGGTGCTTTTTGGTTTCGCGATTCAACCAGATGCCTGCCGTTCGGCGCGGCAAATGTAAACCTCGTTTGATACCAGATCCACGACGCGGCGTTTAATTCTTCGGTTTCGTTGTCAGGCGGTCGCGTAAAAATAAAGGAACAGGGTGTCGGTTTCTAATGAGCACGTAACGGTTGGTAACTCGTTGTCTTGGCGGTGTTTAACCATCGCGCTGTTCTCGTTAGGGCCATCGCGTTCTGAGACTATGACCAAATCAGCGGTTCGTTAACAAGAACTCGTTGTTTTTTGAATGAGTTTCAAGTTTCGCGTCGCCATTCGTTAACTAGTCGACGGATCTCTCTTCCAACCTGCTGACTTTCTCGACGCCAGTCGTTCGAAGAGGCCTTACGATTTGCCCTAATAATCCGCGAATAAAGAAAACCGGTGGGTGACTAGCCGGTAAAATGTGTCGATACGTTAATTTGTTTCGTGTTACGACACAAAGGTCCAGATTGAAGGAACTACATCAAATGCATCTAGGACCAGGAGAACCGGCCGTACCAGCGTGTGCCGTTGGCAGCTTACGACAGTATTCGCTACCCAAAGGCTTCGGAGATTTTCTGGGCTCGGCACCGGTTGGCAGTGCATCGTTGTTTCGTGTGCGAGGCGATCGCGAACGATGGGTTGCTAGCCGGAAACACTGTTCGTGCCTGACCGGTCTATTCCGACCATTCACCGGTCAATACGGGGATTCTTTGTCTCGTTTGCGGACGAGCCGACGATGGTCGCGGAATCATTTGTCGAGTTGGGGTTCGACGGAAATACTACACGGATGAAACATAGTCGGTTTGCCCGATTACCTGAGTTCACACCAGCTCGGACATAGTTCCCATTGAAGTGAAGTGGAAGTGTGTTTGCCGGTTACAATCTGAAACCACTGCGCCGCCGCGCCAGTTCTGCCGCCACTCGACGCCTCGCCGAAAGCAAACCGCCTAACGATGAACAGTCGGGCGACGGGTCTTCGACGGTCGTTATTGACTAACGTGCATGTTAAATCCGGCGTCAAGAATATTGTTGTCGGCTTGGTTCAATTCTTTGTCAAAATTTTTAACCGTTCAGGATAACAGCTGGTTCTCTGAGAACCGCCAGAGAATCAAAAGCCCGGGATAAGTCTGGTGACTGAGTGGGCGAACCACCTGGACACGTTGTGGTCTGGTAGGATAAATCTTTGTGCGGCAGCTCTCGATGAACTCATTTTATAAAAAGAACGTTCCATTTCTTATGTTGGACTGCCTGGCTTGAACTGATCTCAACTTCATTCTTTGTGACTAAGTGACCTCCTTTGTGTTTGTTAGCTCTGACCTTCTATTCTCTGGGTGTCTGTCTGTTGCATTCGATTCTGCAGAGGACTCTGGGTTTGAGACAATGCGAAAATCTCTAGCGCGGTATGATTGAACATGAGGGTTTTTTGACTGGTCAGAAGGACAGAATTTTTGCGTCTGCTTCAGCCACTCCAGCCTGCGCTAGTTTTCTTTCTGACCACGTGTGTGCGTCCGAAGGGTCGTCGCTGCGAACCGCCGTCAGTTACAAAAGCTGAAAACCGCCATGGAAATCTATGGCGGTTCGACGCTGACTGGTGTCGTGATTTCTGCTGAATCGACAACTCACCAGGCTGTCGAGAGTTCGTTTCTTTGTCTCGTTCACGATGTATAGTAGCCTGTTTGAATAACCATATGTTCGAACCTGATAGCTGCATTAATTTGGAACTGGAGTCGTGCGAAGAGCCAGGTCAAATGAGCTCACGCGCTTTACAGTGAATTTGGGTTGGTGGAGCTGTGTTTGTGGACATGAGTCGATTCGCATAAATCAAATTTCTGAAGATCATTTGTGCTTCATGATGTTAAAGAGGAAACGTTTTGGAGATCAGTGAGACATTCTGGAGTTAATGTCGCGCACTGATTTGCGCGTGGAAATGGCGGATCTGTCGTTTGTAGATTTTAACTACCGTTTCTACCGAAATTACCAGTGACGGAGTTAAATCTAGATTTTACGTGATCGTGCGCGGTTCGGTTCCAGCTCGGTCGCAAGCTCAAATCGTGGATCCACCAGTCGTTTGTTCTAGTCAGGTCGCGTTGTAGATGACAGTCTTCGTTCGGCATATGCCTGTTGATTTGCGCGCGCCATCGTAGTTCGTCTGTGCTGTTCTCTTCGTAACAATAAAATTCGATTTCCGCGTCGGGTTCGTACCTGTGCGCGTGAACGCTACGTTCTGCCCTTTACCACGGGCTGGATGTTCTTCGCTCCATCTTTACCGCTGTTACGCATTTCGATCTGGACTATTGTCGTCTTTCTGTTTTGCCTCTATGCCTCTTGTGTGTTCTGCCGGAATCAAAAAAATCTATTTCCATAATTCCGTGCTGTCAATTCATCCCATTTTTCCATCATGCTTTTACTGTTTGCCACTGTCGTTGCGTTTTAACAACCTTTGCGCTATCTATCTTCACCGACTATTCGGTTTCCGTTCTCTTTTCTTCGTGGCACGCTATGACTCTGTTGTGTTTACTGTCTAATTCATGCCTTTGCCTTTCAGATTCTAAATCCATCATCAAAGTCACTCCACGCCTACATAGTATTTGTTTGGTCGGCGCCGTTTCGGATATGAACCTCTCGACGCTGCGGGTTGCTGATTGTTCTGCCTTCTGTGCCATCATCTATCACTTTCTGCCTGTATTTAGACAGCTGCCTTGTCTGGGTATACTGGGCCCATGCATGTGGTTCTGTCGTGTAACCATTCTTCTTTACGGTCCTATCTGACCTCTGCGCCTTGAACAACGTACTCTCAGTACCACAAATATCGTGTGTAGCTTGCTGATCTGTTAATATTTCGACGTAGCCATGGGTACCGCCTATCTAAATCAGTCTGCCGCAAGATGTACAGTTTTCCACGGCCTATCGGTACCCACAAACCCGCACCTAATTTCTATGCGTTGCATAGGCTTTGCCTGGGTCGTTGCCAATCTGGAAGCGACATGGAACGCCGATGGACGTCTCTCAAGCTCGCCAAATCACCGTACTAGTCGAAACACATAAGTTGCGCGCGATATCTGTCTTTGTTCTCGGCTGTGTTGATACTGCGACGCTGGTCAGTTTTCCGCCGGCACGCTATTTGCGTTCGTGAGTGCGCGTGATTCTGGACGCTATTATGCGCGCCATCTCTGACCCGTTTATTGTATCTCTGATGACTGCAGGCGCACACGCTAACGGTCCTAATTCCCGCCACCGATTCCACATCCTGCCTCCCGCCGCTCTATGTTGATTGGTCACGGCTTTGGTCTGATGTTGTGTGAAGTGCTGAATAAATCTTTCCCGTTCTGTTGGCGTTGCTGACTGGTTATTTTGTTTATTTCCTGATTTCAAATCTCCCTCTTATTCTGTCATGCTTTTTCTTCTCTTGTGTCTGTCCTTGTCCCGATTTCTTTTCGAATTCATTGATCAGCCCTCATCAAATTTCTACCCTCCATCACCAGAACTCCGTCCATATAATTATAATTCGATGTTCTTTATATTGGTGCGCCCCGGAGTCTCTCTTCTCCGCCGAACGTTTGTTTATGATACGTGTCAACGTTTCGCAGCCGCTGCGTTGTATCTGCAGCTGCTCGCGCGTTTCTCCCTTTGCCCTCCCTCTTCCGCAATTTTTGCCTCCCTCCTCAAATGACCATCTTCGTCCCTTCCCTCCAGTCCTGCGGCTGCCTTCCAGCCGGCTGGTCTCCATGATGACATACCTCGCGCTCCGCTACCGATTTACTAGTACCTCACGAATAATCATGCACATTCATATCGCCTTACGATCTCTGTGCGCCTCATACACCTTCCATCACACCGCGTTCTATCTGGTCGTTGGCATGCGTTTTCGGTTTCTCATTTCCAACAGCTGTTTGTTTTTAATATCTTTCCTTACTGGAACAGGGTGAAATTGAACCTGAAATATTCGACTCAGGGTCTAGATTCTGAAGCAGCGTGTTAATTCATTACCCTGCTGCCATACGTCTCATCCTGCACTTCTGGACGCTGTGACTCTCAAACTTTGATCTGGTGCGGACTGGGGGTCACGAACCTCCATCAAAACCTGTCAAACTCAGTTTTTGCCGTAGTGGAAGGTTCAATAAACCTGAACCGAAGATGGGAAACGGTCATACTGATCTATGTCATCGAACTACAGTAGCCGATAGTACGGCAATAGCTGCTACCAGGTAGTTTGTCCCGAAATTTGTTCTGTCAGCACGGCGCTGAGCTGGACCATATTAGATGTAGCTGTGGTACGACTTACGCCAAGATATCTTCAGAACCGCAAATAAGCGATAAAACTCGGACGGCTGACTGATCGAAGAATTACCGTGCCGATTCGGTCGGAGAAATGAAATCCACTGGTTTCGGAAAGGACATCGTTTGTTCGCGTCTAGAACGCTTCAAGGTGAACGAACGCGAATAATCTTCACCGTCCTTTCTTGGCTCGTGGGAAGATCGCATGTGTGTCAGGACGTTTGAACCTGCTGGGCGGAAGGATTCCAGCGCCTCAAGAAGGAAGCCTCTGAGCGGTAAGAGGGCATAAATCAGAGTTCAGGTCACCGTCGCAAAGAAGGAGCGAAGTTCTTGCTAGCCGGGATCGCCATTGACGAGTGATCGAGCTAGAATTGAGAACCCCGCGGGTTACGCCACGAGATCGCCGTAGGCCCAGGCTGTTTGACGGAGGAAAGAAATGACGACCTCTCTTCGAAACGCGCTCGGAACGGGAGGAGAAGAAAGTTTATCTCGGCTCCGATGGGTGTAACCTGGTGTGAATCTGCCGTGCGGCTGCTGTGTTGGGAACGAGGCTTTGCTGACACCTGGTTCAGGACAAAAGATCCGTTGATGGTTGAATGTCTGATCAGCCTGGGGCTGGCTGGTGTATGGATCTTCTCGCGATGCGCCCTGAAGATCCATCCGTGGTCGTAGGCTGTGCTGTACGGTGGACTGGCGACGGCAGTTTGCGGGACGATTTGGGAAGGTATCGGATGCTTTCGCCATAGTTTACCTCGGTCGTGGGAGCCTCGCGCCGGGCGACGGTCTGATGTTTAGGCGTCGTGGTGATTTGGCGAAACGGTGTTCTAGGTCCGGTCAAAGAAGGTCGTGTTCCAAGCTGTCGATGACGATCTGATGCCAGCGCCGATCTGTGCTGAAAAATTCTGCCTCGCGAGTTCTTTCGTTTCTGGCGATTAGATCTTGGAGCTCTTGTGGGATGCTGCTCAGGCGCTAATCGCCAAAGCCGGAGCCGCGCCGGGTTCATGGTAGCAGATCGTACCGAACGAAACGGCGCCGTAAACAAACCCGCATGGCCACCAACCTCGCGAGAAATTGCCACACCGCGCGGGTTGCAGTGGTGATGCTGAGATTGGTTGGCGGATCCTGTTGCGAACCTGTGGTAGAACCTGTTCTGTTGACGACAATACTGTACTTTTCAGTCACCGCGAACCGAGCGGATTTAGGCGATGCTCCGTGTTGCGCCGACCAGCGCCGTCTCGTTGTGTTCTGTTTGGATGATCGCTAAAGTGGATCGATATGAGATGAGCGCAATGATATTCGATGATAACGTGATAACATGTTTACGAAACTCGCGACTTTGTTTCTGTGATGGCAAATTTTGGATCTGAATGTTTATTCAGCGCTGTAAATTATGAAGGAAAGTGCCCGCCACGGTAAATGTACGCCATCGTTTCCGCTCAGGAGTTAATTTTCCCTCGGTGGGCACGGAATCAGCTCAACCTTGTCGGCTGGATAAGTAATAAAGTGAGGCAGAGCGGTGCGCCAGCCAAACGGTGCTTTGCCTCGTGTCGCTTCTCGAGATCGCCGCAAAGGATCTGCTGTGTGTGATCTTTCCGTGCATCCAATGAGCTGCATTGTGATGGGTGCTGGTGTTCGCCGGGTTCATCGCCGGTGATATATGAAATGCTTTATCTGGACGTGCAACCTGATGGACTGACATGCCGGAGCTGGTTGTGTCTTCCCAAGGAGATTACAGGCATTGAATCCGAGAATAAGCGCCTGTTCGTGCCGTTTGCGAGCAGAGGACTTCTTCTCGGATCAGAACCTCTGAAGTGATTTTCGCCGGGTCTGCACATCTCTGGCGAGATTCTGAGGTCGATTGCCATAAAGCTGAGCTGTGTAACCAGAAAGTTCGCGTTGAGCGGCCCGGCCGTTGCTGAGCTGTGATTAAACGTGTTTTTAACCGATGACTGCCGATCAATGGGGCTGGGCTGAAGCTGGAAATAAATTCCAGATCGCCGAGTAGTTCTCGGCGCGTCTGGCCGGTCTCGATCGCGGTTGAACTGGCCTAGCCAAAGCCGACGTCTTCTTCGCGACCACCGTACGCTGCGAGCATGACGCGCCGTCTGTTGGGACTTGTTTGTTTGGTTCTTGCATCAAGTCGTAAAATCAAAGCGAATCCACCGACGAAGATTCTGTTTGAACGCGCCGTTCTGTTACTCTGATATGGCATGGCTGCGGTGAACTTCTGACTAATATTCAGCCGCCCGAATAATTGTTTCTGCCTGTCTTATATCCACTGCAGTGGAGAAAATTCGGAGCGACACGCCTCGGGAAGAAGCCGGTATTTGCCACAAAAATGGAATATGGATCGAAACGATGATGTTGGATGAACAAGTCCGTTGGTTCTAAAAAGCTGTTTACGCTGACAAGAACCGCAAATTCATCGGGAATATTCCGGTTTGTCAACGTGTCTGAATCGATTCAACCATTCAACTCTGGTATTTATTTCGCGTGAGGTCTCGTTGATGCGTGATCCCTGAGTCTGGCTGGCTGGGCCGAGATATGGTAACTACTTTGTTCAGGAAATTGCTCACAGAACATGCGATCAAAATAGAAGGAACCAAAGCTGCCGAAGACATGACCAAGATTAACGACTCTATTCGTTTATAACCTTTGTTTTCATACCAAGAACTTAGGTTATTGTCTCCAATATAGTGTCGTTTAGGAATTTGTGTTTCAATGGCGCCTGTTTCTATACCTGTTGATTCATGTTGACGTCTGTTGCGGTCTGATGTTATTCAACATATAGGTTTTGCCGATGTTCTATCATTAACACGATTCATGTGATGAACAGTTCGGTTTCGTGTTGTGGTGGGATTGTCGGAACGCCTATTACGAAGCAAATTCGGCTTACCGGCGAGCCTCTGGCGGTAAGCATCGTTTTCGGAATAAGTAAACATGTGGATGTTTACGGTCGCATCAAATCAAACTGTGAATGTTCCTGCCAGCTTTGCAGAATTCTTCTCAGTGCGAAGAATGTTAGAACGTTTGGTTGTCGGGACGAGCGCACCGTTGGTGCCGCGTCTGATGCCGACTTTACGTGACACTGGCTTTTTGAATGTGGGATCGTGTTCGTGTGTTCACGGTCTGGAATGCTCTCGTTGCGTTGCGACGAGAATCATTTGCTGCCGCCATGAATTTTTCTGAATGATCGTTCTGTTTTCCGAGTTTTGTTGAACGACGGGTACGTCTTGGAACTCTTCTTCCCGGGCGTTGTGGTGTTTCTAAACTGCGCATGTCGACACGTTTGCAATAATAAAGTGCCTCATATCGTCGTGTTTTACGTTCGAACGGTTCTTTATCTTTGATTCCGGTTTTGAGTAAAGTTGCATGTTAAATTACCTGTTCTGCGGCAATATGTTTATTTGATGTTCTCGGACGCTCGCTGTCATTCTCCGCTCCATCATTTGAATGCGTGCCGAATAAAGTGCCGGGCGCTGGGACGCGGTTAGAATCACGCCTTTTCAGTACGCACAAGGCATTGCGCCTTCGTCGCCGCCTCGTCGTCGGATCTGTTTGCATTGCGCCGTCTGCCACGGCGGTTCGGGGGTCTTGCGGCGCGCTGTGTATTTGTCGAACGACGATCGCCAGCCAGGCTGTGATCTGTCTATTTTCTCTCGCGATCATCTCTGATGTCGGTGGCTGATGACCTGACATTCGTTGTGGTATCTTAAACCCTGTCGAAGTTTTCATTAATATTCTGTATTGAAGTTGTCATTTGAGACCGTCGTTTTGCGTGCGTTTCGCTGAAACCGCCTGCACGAAACCATCGAACGCGTTCATGCAATCATACTTCGCGTTTGGCAATTTGATTTGTTCGGGGTGGTCTTCGTCACTGCATTTTCGTTCTTTGAGCCTACGCTATGATGACTGTTTCTGTTCTCGCGATAAACAAACCTGATACTGGTTCGACGAGCTAGATTTCCGTCGTCAGTGTGATATTGTTTTTGTCTGCCCGTGTCCGCAGCGGTGCGTGTTTGCTGGCACCTGATCTGATCGCCATTAAATTACGCCCTTTCCGCTGCACACCTAATTTTTAGTGAGATCAGCATCAAGCTCTGCACTCCGCCTGAAATGACATATGTGTGACTATGACCATTGGTTGTTGAATGCATGCGAGTTTCTGTGAACATATATATATTCTAGTTCTCAAATATTTTCTATTTTTGTTGCTTTGTATTCTGTGCGCTCTATATCTCTGATGATTTCGTGTTTTGTTCTTTGTGACCTTCTTAAATCATGATCTATCATTAGACTTCTGTTGATCAGTTTGTTATCTGTTACTAAACCATTGACTTTCTCAATTTTTTGCCATAAACCAGGTCGTTCTTTGACATATAAGGACACTCCGTCTGCACGCAGCAGAGCCAGGACACGCACTGCAGTCCGCTCCTGGCGCCGCGCCATCAAATACGGATCAGCCTACGGAACTGTTTGAACTGAGACGATCTCGTGCGCTGTTTTTCTGTATTCTGTGTTTTGAGGTCTTCCCCTCTTTGCGCACTTCATCCTCCTTCTTATTCATTTCGTGTTGTGAGACACCACCGACCCGAAGTAACCATTTACTAGATAATTATACTTACACGCTCGAGAAAACTGACCTGTCAATATAGTAATCGATACAGCGGCGCCGGGTTTGTATCAGAATTAATGGGCGTTTAAATTGGTTTGTTCTAACCAGCGATGCGGATGTCCGTGATACCATGAATGGTCTCACTGAAAACAGATGGTGTTTGGTTTAATTTCCAAATCAGCGTGCGGTTTTGGTTTTTTGAATACCGTTACAAATGGGAATTTCAAGTGTTATTTTACAGTCATGCAAGTGTGCTCGATGCCTGAAGGATCATTATTTGTTGCAGTGTGTAGTGTTTCTCTTCGCGTATTATGGATTCAGTTTTCAGTGCGCCGCTGTTCTGCTAAACCTGCTCTGCGGGCTCCCTAGCATGCCGGCTTCTCCTACCACTGTAACTCTGCCGTATGTAATATTATTTGTGATTTGTTTTTGTGAAGTTGTATTGTGTTCCTTTTTTTTTCTGTGTCCCAAGGAGATCTCTGTTGGGTCCTACAGGAACAAGCATTCTTACATTATCAGAATTTCAATTTTTGCCTTTCATGCCGTGCGACCTGTTTTAGACTGTCCATCATGTCTTTGCTCTGAATTCATTCATGAAGAACGCGCATTTATCTGTTCGAAAATGACGGGTAATGCTAGAACTACGAAAGCTACGCCAGAGAACCTTTTCACCGCGTCGTTCTGTTGTGGAAGGGCAAGTGATTCTGGATGAAAGGTTGTGGATAACGGAGAAGAATTCACTCCAGTTTTTACCGATTCGCGATGATTTCTAATGTGTGATACTGGGCTTTCTGCGTTAAGCTCTTTACTGAAATTGATGGGCTGAAGGCCATTTGAGTTGGGTTTGGATGAGACGATGATTTGTGACATGACCGCGTGGCTTGAACTTCGATCTGACCGATGAGGGACGTTAATGTTCTGTTGTGTGTTCTATCTATCAGGAACTATCAGTGGACAGAATTTTAACGCCGCATCCCAATGCCAAATCCACACGTGTTTTACACGTTTCCGGGGAATCTGGACGGTTTAGTCGCCGGCGGGTCATGCTCCCTTGTACACCGTCTGCGGTCTGGTGTTTGCGCGGAAATCTGATTTCGCCGCCGCCGGTTTTTTTTTCAAAGCCTGAACGACCGAAGTGCCATGAGTCACCGCGCTGGAAGATTCTGTGCTGGCAGGCGTGCGCGAGTTAACCATGCTTCTGGCATCTTCTGTTGATTGCAGTGCCTGCCTCCTGCGCATGAAGACGTTTGCATTTTCTCAGTTTCGTTTCAGGAACCGTACCTAAATGCGTATCAGGAGCTGTGTTTGTTGTTGGAACGCGCTGCAGCATTTCAAAACGCGTCTGGTTGGTGATTCTGAATGTCGTTATAGCTTTGAAGAAATTCACGTGAAATCCATCAGTCTGTTTATATGTGAATTTCGGATAAATACCTGAGAATGGGTTCGTAAATCCCGGAGTTTTGGGTGATGCGAAGTGACTTTGCATCAGTGGATCGAGTGAGAATGGAAGGTTCATTCTCGGGTTGTTGGATGCTGTAGCTGTGAGTGAATAATTACATTCATTTCTTTGAAAGAAAGAGCATAGTCTTTGTTGTTTTAGTGTCTGATATTGGGGGTGAGGATCTGAAGAAATACGCTGTGCTGTTTAATACTTCCTTCTTATTTGTTATGTTCACAATGCAAAGTGGGTTAAAATAATAATACAAAAATAAATGTAAAACCGATAATATATAAAAGAGAGACAGTCTTTTAATAGAAATTCAGAAACAAGATACGGCTAATTGGTTCGAAGTCGGAATAAAAATTGTGTAAAACTTAAGAAAATTAAAGACAATAAATTTGGAAAAACCTGTCTGTAATTTCGGATTTAACTTTCAAATATTCTTGGCAAATTTGACACACGGTTAAAAAAAAATATCTCTAAAAAATATAATAAAGTAGAGAAGAATCTTACCAAGTTGATATAACTACATATATATTTTAAAACTTCATCCGAAATGGAAATGTTTTTATATGAAGAAAAAAATACTTTTTATTAAAAATCTCTTAAATAAATATCTTAAAAATAAGATAATAAAAAGATAAAGCTAAAAAAAAAATTTTTCTGAAATGTTAACAATACAAAGCTTGCAAAATTTATAACACAAAAATAAATGTAAGTCCGCAAATATATAAAAGAAAGACACTCTTATACCTGAACGCATTTTTTCTTGTTAAAATTTTCCATAAAAATTCTGAAAAAAAGAGACGGCTAATTAGTTCGAATTTAGAATGAAAAAAGTGTAAAACTTAAGAAAATTAAAGACAATAAATTTGAAAAAAACCTATGTCTGTAATTTCGAATCTAACTTTCGGGTATTCATGACAAATATGACAAATAAAATTAAAAAAGATATCTCTAAAAATATAACAAAGTAGAAAAAGAAGCTTACCAAGTTGATATACATATATATTTTTAATATTTTATCCAAAATGGAAAGGTTTCTATTTGAAGAAAAAAATACTTTTTTAAAAAATTTCTTAAATTAATATCTTAAAAATAAGATAATAAAAAAAATACAACTAAAAAAACTAAAAATTTTCTAAAATGCTAACAATACAAAGCTTGTAAAATTTATAATACAAAAATAAATGTAAATCAGCAAATATATAAAAAAGAAAGACTCTTATAACTGAACGCATTTTTTCTTGTTAATATTGTAATTACAAATTTAGAAAAAAAGAGACGGCAAATTAGTTCGAATTCAGAATAAAAATTGTGTGAAACTTAAGAAAATTAAAGACAATAAATTTGAAAAAAAAACCTATATCTGCAAATTCGGACCTAACTTTCAGATATTCATAACAAATATGACACACGGTTAAAAAAGATATCTCTAAAAAATAAAAACGTAGAAAAAGAAGCTAACCAAGTTGATATACATATATATTTTTAATATTTCACCAAAAATAAAAAAATTTCTATTTGAAGAAAAAAATACTTTTTATTAAAAATCTCTTAAATAAATATCTTAAAAAATAATATAATAAAAGATACAACTAAAAAATAAACATTTTTCTGAAATGTTAACATTACAAAGTGTGTAAAATTTATAATACAAAAAGAAATGTAAAAACACGCAAATGTAAAAAAGAGAAACAAACTTAATCGAACGCATTTTTTTCTGGTTAAAATTTTAAATACAAAATTTAGAAAAAAGGAACGACTAATTCGTAATAAAAATTGTGTAAAACTTACGGAAATTAGAGATAATAAATTAAAAAAGAAGCTATAA
Organism: Abscondita cerata; assembly: GCA_030710515.1. Taxonomy (NCBI): domain Eukaryota; kingdom Metazoa; phylum Arthropoda; class Insecta; order Coleoptera; family Lampyridae; genus Abscondita; species Abscondita cerata. The sequence goes on along the minus strand of JALBCR010001667.1, from coordinate 8,557 downwards.
GTATGAAATTTCGGATCGAACTTTCAGATATTCATTATAAATAAAAAAAAACACACGGCTAAAAAAAGTTATGTCTAATAAAAAATAAAGCAGAAAAAGCAACTTATGAAATATTTAATACTTTATCCGAAATAGAAATGTTTCTATTTGAAAAAAAATAATTAATTTAAAAATCTCTTAAATAAGTATCTTAAGAAATAAGATAATAAAAAAAGATGCAGCTAAAGAAATACAATTTTTACTGAAGTGTAACAATGCAAAGTAAGTAAAAATGATAATACAAAAATAAATGTAAAAACCCAAATATCAAAAGTAGAGACCCAAACGCTTTCTTCTTTGTTAAATTTTACAATACAAATTCAGAAAAAGAGAGACGGTTATTAGTTAGAATTCAGAATAAAATTGTGCGGAACTTAAGAAAATTAAAGATAATGAATTAAAAGAGAAGTATGTAATTTCGAACCTAACTTTCAGATATTCATCACAAAATTGGTGGTACTTAATGTGACACACGGTTAAAAACAGATATGTCTAAGAATATAATAAAGTAGAAAATGAGACACTCTTACACCTGAACGCATTCTTGTTAAAATGTTTAATAGAGATTCATAAAAAAGATACGGCTAATTAGTTCGAATTCAGAATAAAAATTGTGTGAAACTTAAGGAAATTAAAGACAATAAATTTGAAAAGAATCTATGTCTGTAATTTCGGACTTAACTTCAAAAATTCCTGACAAATTTGACACACGGTTAAAAGATATCTCTAAAAATATAATAAAGTAGAGAAGAATCTTACCAAGTTGATATAACTACATATATATTTTTAAAACTTCATCCGAAATGGAAATGTTTTTATTTGAAGAAAAAAATACTTTTTATTAAAAAATATCTTAAATAAATATCTTAAAAAATAAGATAATAAAAAGATAAAGCTAAAAAAATTAAAAATTTTCTGAAATGTTAACCATACAAAGCTTGTAAAATTTATAATGCAAAAATAGATGTAAGTCCGCAAATATATAAAAGAAAGACATTCTTATACCAGAACGCATTTTTTCTTGTTAAAATTTTCCATAAAAATTCAGAAAAAAAGATACGGCTAATTAGTTCGAATTCAGAATAAAAATTGTGTGAAACTTAAAGAAATTAAAGACAATAAATTTGAAAAAAACCTATGTACGTAATTTCAAACCAAACTTTCAGATTTCATGACAAATATGACACATGGTTAAAAAGGATATCTCTAAAAATATAATAAAGTAGAGAAAGAAGCTTAGCAAGTTGATATACATAATATATTTTTAATATTTCATTCAAATTGGAAAGGTTTCTATTTGAAGAAAAAAATACTTTTTATTAAAAATCTCTTAAATAAATATCTTAAAAAATAAGATAATAAAAAATAAAAAATAAGATAAAAAAATTTAAATTTTTTTGAAATGTTAACAATACAAAGTTTGTGAAATTTATAATACAAAAATAAATGTAAAACCAAAAATATATAAAAGAGAGACACTCTTATACCTGAACGCACTCTTTCTTGTTAAAATTTTCCATAGAAATTCAGAAAAAAAAAGACGGCTAATTAGTTCTAATTCAGAATAAAAATTGTGTGAAACTTAAGAAAATTAAAGATAATGAATTGAAAGAGAAGCTATAAGTATGTAATTTCGAACCTAATTTTTAGATATTCGTGACAAATTTGGTGGCACTTAATCTGACACACGGCTAAAAAAAGATGTCTTAGAAAACAATAAAGTAGAAAAAGAAACTTACCAAGTTTATATACATTTTAATATTTCATCCGAAATAGAAAAGGTTTCTTGTTGAAGAAAAAATACATTTTATTAAAAATCTCTTAAATAAATATCTTAAGCAACAAGATAATAAAAAAAAGATACTAAGCAAAACAATAACAATTTTACTGAGATGTTAACAATGCAAGGGAGTAAATTAATAATACAAAACTAAAATGTAAAAAAACAAAAAAAAAAAGATATACAAAAACTAATCAAGGCCAACTAAACTAAGAATACGCTAAACTTGTATATCTTTATGAAACGCAATAAATATTCCATTAAACTAAATCGAAAAACAGTGGCTAATTAAACTAATACAAAATAATTAGTCGCTATTCGGTTTATAATAATGTTAAGACTCAGTTACAAAAATCACAAAACATGAGAGACGGCTAAAATCTTAAAAAATAATAAGTATGATTTAAAAGAGTTATGAGAGAAAAAAAGATTATGAGTAAGTTAACCAAAATTTGAGAGATGAACTTAAGTTTAACAAAAGCATGAAGGAAAAAGAAACACAAGTTAAAAAAAAGACAACACTTTACACGATTATTGTGTTGAGATGACATTTAAAATCTAAGATACAAAGTTAAATGCAACTCTTGACATTTGAAACCAGTTTAAAAAGATAATGCTCGGTATGTATCTTAAAAATTCGTAGGTATGTATCTTAAGAATATTTAAGAGATTCTCACAAAACAAAACAAAAATTATTTAGAAGATATCTTTAGATGCAAAAATCTCTGTATGAGATTGCTTTCATCCCGGTCTGATTGTTCTCTCTTTCTCCCACTTTTTCAAGATATCCTTGTTATTCCATGTACTTCATTAGTGTCAAGTTCGCCGATTACTTAATTCTTCAAAAGTAATTAAGTTATAATCAAACTTCAAATGCCAAACTAAATCAGAATTATCGAAATTCACTTAAATTACAATCTAATTAACATGATGAATTAGTCATACGCAAAATATTAAATGTGTTAATTTAAAAAGGAGGGACTCGGGAAAAAAACTTTCTCCGGCGTTCACTTACTGAAGGAAAATGACCGTCTTTAAGTTAGTAGTGATCGAGTTAGCGTACAGAGTGCTTCGATAACATGTGTGTTAATTAAATTAAAAAAGTGAGTACAAACAAAAATAAGTAGCGCTTAATCATACATTAAATTGTTATTATATTTCGACGTAGGTTTATTATTTAAATTTTTGGTGCAAAAAAAGTGAATAATTGGACGATTAAAATACCATCTCCGGAAGTCACGTACGCAAATCAAAGTTTTTCAATACGATCGGTCCAGTTGCGGTGCCCCGAGTCACCCCAATAATTTTCGCAATACATATAAAATATTTTCATTTCTCTACATTTTTTCGTACCAGTTTAAAGGAGTATATACAAAATAGTTCAATGTAAGGTTTTGCAATTGTGGTTTTGTAATTTTTTTGGAATTTCTGTCGAATCAATCGACCTCTTCGAATTTGAGGTTATAAAATAATTAAATCGAAAGTAATAGACGCTTGAACTTGAACTTTCTGAATTGATGACCTTTATAGCTCAAAATAAGAAGCTAGTTGTCCCATTTCGGAGCCATGAGGGACTCCCAATATATTGGGCTCGCGGTCAAATATACATAATTATTAAGCGAACTCTTGTGAAATATTAAAAATATTTTAATTCTTTCTCTTGTCGAGAATTTTTTTTTCCGGTGTTAAAAGTAGCTTTAAGTACATTTACATTTAAAAATTCGCAATTACTACGATTTCTTAATTTTAATAATTATGATTGAATTAGAATGTAGCTTTGTGGTTAGGATTATTTTTGACCGTATTTTTGAAGATGTAGAATAATTAAAACGAAAGTAATAGATACTTGAACCTGAACTTTCCATTTAAATAATGCAAATATTCGAAAATTATGATAAATAAACAAGACCAACCAAACGTTAACATTGGAAATGAAAAATAATGCAAAAAACTTTCTACTTCCTTTATACGGTATTAATTTTATTTAATATCACGTAAAAGAATAGTAACTTGATTTTGAAAAAACAAACAAAATATTAATCATCAAAACAAAAAACTAAAAAAAATTTCAAAAAAAAAGAAATTCATCTTTGCCTACATACAACTTAATCTCAAAAAAAGTTTTTTTTAAAGCAAACAAACGTAATCAATTATTACAAGATCTTTGATTAACACCATCAGTATTCTGTCAAATTTCTAGAAGAAAATAAATTAAAAATAATACAATCAAATGTTTGTCAAAACTATCATTTTTTTTGCAAAACTTATAAGAAACACAATCAAATATCAACTAAATCCTCAAGAATCGCTTAATCCCATCAAATTTCTGTCAGAATGTAGAGTTGTACAAAAAGCGGATTAAATCAAACCTAATTTCTAGAAAAACTATATATTCAATAACAAACAAGAGAAAATCTTAAAGTCTCTAATTTAAGAAAGCAATCAAATATTTGCCAGAGCTTCAAGTATTATATAGTAGCATCAAATTTTTATCAGAAATCACTGTTGTGCAAAAATTGATCAAAACTAAACAATTTCTGTAAAATACTAACTTCAAATTAAATCAAAAAAGAAGGGAATCTATAAATTAAATAAAAACGAATAAAATAAAAACATCAAATTTTTGTCGGAGTTCACAGTTTGACAAAAGTTAACCTCCATCAAATTTTGTAGAATATATGGTTAAATGATGATTTACTTAAGTCGTCAATACATAGCTTCTGAAAAACAACTAACAATCAAAAGAAAGAATTCATCCAAATAAGCTCTCAAATTTTCTATAAAAAATTTATCGCACTAAATAATTAAATAAAAAAAAAATTCAGGAAAACGGAACTAAAAATAAATAAAAACACAATAAAACAAAAAAATCGTGAGACCATCAAGCATTGATTACCGCTATCAAATTTCTATAAAAAAAAATTCTGTTACGCAAAGAATTAATTAAAAATCAAATTTCGGGCAAAAAAACTAAAAATAAAATAAAAATCACAATCAAACATTCGTCAGACCATCAAGCATTGATTGACAAAAAACTCATTAAATATTTGCCCAGAGCTTCAAAACATGTGATTACCGCCATTAAATTTCTATAAAAAAATTCCTGTCGCACAAATAATTATTACAAAAAAAAGATTTCCAGCAAGTCAAACTGAAAATAAAATAAAACACACAATTAGACATTCGTCAGATAATCAAGCATGGACGACAAAAAAACTCATTAAATGTTGGCCAGAGCTTCAAAAGCATTGATCACAGCCCTCAAATTTATATAAAAAATTTCGGTTGCGCAAATAATTAATTAAAAAAATTAATTTTTTGACAATCAAACACACAATCAAACATTCGTCAGACCATCAAGCACTCATTGACAAAAACATTCATCAAATATTTGCTAGAGTTTCAAAAGCACTGATTACCGCTATCAAATTTCTATAAAAAAACATTATGTTGCGCAAGTAATTAATTAAAAAAAAAAAAAATTTCTGTCAAATCGAACAAAAATAAATAAAACACATAATCATAACATTCGTCAGACCATCAAGCACTCATTGACAAAAACATTCATCAAATATTTATGCTAGAGTTTCAACGCACTGATTACCACTATCAAATTTCTATAAAAAAACATTATGTTGCGCAAGTAATTAATTAAAAAAAAATTTTTCTGGCAAATCGAACTAAAAATAAAATAAAACACACAATCAAACATTCGTCAGACCATCAAGCATTGATTGTACAAAAACCTCATTAAATATTATCAAAAGCTTCAAAAGCACTGATTAATACCATCAAATTTCTATAAAAAACATTATGTTGCTGTGCAAGTAATAGTAAAAAAAACACATTTCTGGCAAATCAAACTAAAATAAAATAAAACACACAATCAAACATTCGTCAGACCATCAGAGATTGATTGACAAAAAACATTCGCCAGACCATCAAACATTGATTGACAAAAACCTCATTAAATATTAGCCAGAGCTTCAAAAGCACTGAATTGCGTCATCAAATTTCTATAAAAAAAACATTGTATTGCGCAAGTAATTAATTAAAAAACAAATTTCTGGCAAATCAAACTAAAAATAAAATAAAACACACAATCAAAGATTCGTCAGACCATCAGAGATTAATTGACAAAAACATTCGTCAAACCATCAAACATTGATTAACAAAAACTCATTAAATATTTGCCATCAAATTTCTATAAAGAATTCTGTTAACCATTAATTAATTAAAATTAATTTCGGAAAATGAAATTAAAATAAAATAAAAAACACAATCAAACATTTGTCAGACTTATGAAGCATGGATTATTAAAAAATTACTAAATATTTGGCATAGCTTCAAACGCCATCAAATTTTTATAAAAATATTCGATCGGACAAATAATTAATTAAAAAAAAACAAACTTCTAGCAAAAAAATTTTTCCAGAGCTTCCAGCAATGATTAACTCCATCAAATCTCTGACAGAATTCACGGTTAAATGATGGTTTGCTTAAGTCAATACACAGTATACGGATCAGCAAACTAAGTTCGTTTTTTACTCTAAAAATCGAAGATAAAACCAATTATGTTAGTGAAACAATTGATTAACGCAATCAATATTCTAACATAATGCTAAACCCTGCTTTAAACAAATTATCAAATCAACATCAAAAATCGTTCTATATAAATACCATAGATATCAATCAAACTTCTACTTCGATTCGTAAGAAATTAATCAAACTTCTACCATATCACAGCCTTCGTATCAGCAAAGTACTTTTCCTCTAAAAAACAAAGATAAAACAAATTGAATGATGTTAGTGCACCTTCATTCAAACCATCCGTATTCTAACATAATGCTAAACCCTACTTTAAACAAATCAACATCAAAAATCGCTCTGTAAGAATAACTTACAAATCAATCAAACATCAACATTGCAAGAAATTATCGCAAAAGCTTACCAGAAAATTAAAAATGTTTTATTTACAATGAATAAGGTAAAAAGAAACAAAAGCAACCAATCAGAATGTAAAATTTTTGTTTCTATCAGTGTTTTTTCCAACTAATTTCTTAACAATATAATCAAACTTCTGGTAGAATATCAAGTAACTTATCTGATCACGTTACTTTTCCAAGAACGACGGAAAAACAAAAACAATCCTGTTAGAGCCTGTTCCATCAAAGATTTACATTGCACAATCAATTTTCTACCAAACGTCAAAACCTTTTCAAAATAATTAAGAAATTTTACTAGTATTACAATAAAGATTTACCATCGGTGTTTTTTTCTAACTAATTTCTTAACAATAAAATCAAATTTCTGGCAGAACATTAACCACCTTATCAGAAAACTGATTACATTAGTTTTCCAAGAACGACGGAAAAACCAAAACAATCCTGTTAGAGCCCGTTCCATCAAAAAATTAAATTGCACAATCAATTTTCTACCAGAACGTCAAAACCTATCTAAAAATAATTAAGAAATTTGATTAGTATTACAATAAAAATTTACTACCGGTGTTTTTTTTCAACTAATTTCTTAACAATAAAATCAAATTTCTGGCAGAACATCAACCAATTTATCAGAAAACTGATTACATTACATTTCCAAAAACGACGAAAAAACAAAAACAATCCTGTTAGAGCCCGTTCCATCAAAGAGTTAAATTGCAAAATCAAATTTCTACCAGAACGTCAAAACATTTTTGAAAATAATTAAGAAATTTTTTTAGTATTACAATAAAGATTTACTATCGGTGTTTTTTTTTTCAACGAATTTCTTAACAATAAAATCAAATTTCTGGCAGAACATCAACCAACCTATCAGAAAACTGATTACATTACTTTTCCAAGAACGACGAAAAAACAAAAACAATCCTGTTAGAACCCGTTCCATCAAAGATTTAAATTGCACAATCAATTTTCTACCAGAACGTCAAAACATTTTTAAAAATAATTAAGAAATTTGATTAGTATTACAATAAAAATTTACTACCGGTGTTTTTTTTCAACTAATTTCTTAACAATAAAATCAAATTTCTGGCAGAACATCAACCAACTTATCAGAAAACTGATTACATTACTTTTCCAAGAACGATGAAAACAAAAACAATCCTGTTAGAGCCCGTTCCATCAAAAATTAAATTGCACAATCAATTTTCTACCAGAACGTCAAACTTTTTTTAAAATAGTTGAAGAAATTTGATTAGTACTACCGGTGTTTTTTTCAACTAATTTCTTAACAATAAAATCAAATTTCTGGCAGAACATCAACCAACTTATCAGAAAACTGATTACATTACTTTCCCAAGAACGACGGAAAAACAAAAACAATCCTGTTAGAGCCCGTTCCATCAAAAAATTAAATTGCACAATCAATTTTCTACCAGAACGTCAAAACTTATTTTCAAAATAGTTGAAGAAATTTGATTAGTACTACCGGTGTTTTTTTCAACTAATTTCTTAACAATAAAATCAAAATTCTGGCATAACATCAACCAATTTATCAGAAAACTGATTACATTACATTTCCAAGAACGACGGAAAACAAAACCAATCCTGTTAGAGCCCGTTCCATCAAAGATTTAAATTGCAAAATCAAATTTCTACCAGAACCTCAAAACATTTTTGAAAATAATTAAGAAATTTGATTAGTATTGCAATAAAAATTTACTACCGGTGTTTTTTTTTCAACTAATTAACAATAAAATCAAATTTCTGGCAGAACATTAACCAACTTATCAGAAAA